>JAQPPZ010001958.1:0-267361 GCA_028583015.1 Wollemia nobilis
TAGCGATATCATGACGCTTTTGCTTTTGTCTACTTCCTTTGCTCTTTTGTTGTGAAATCGTGACACTTTTGCCTTTCGTTGATGTCATCTCACTTTTGTCATGAAATCGTGATGCTTTAGACTTCAAAGCCTTCTTCTCTGCTTCTATCATGAAATCGTGACACCTTTGCCTCTTGCTAATGTCATCAACAACTCTGTTGCAAAATCATGACGCTTTAGACTCCAAAGCCTTCTTCTCAGCTTCTATCACAAAATCGTGACACCTTTGCCTCTTACTGACATCATTTGCAACTTTGTCATGAAATCGTGACACT
Organism: Wollemia nobilis; assembly: GCA_028583015.1. Classification (NCBI taxonomy): domain Eukaryota; kingdom Viridiplantae; phylum Streptophyta; class Pinopsida; order Araucariales; family Araucariaceae; genus Wollemia; species Wollemia nobilis. The sequence goes on from JAQPPZ010001958.1 coordinate 315, forward strand.
TCTTGCTTCTTCAACCTTTTCTCGGTTTGCACTAGCGAAAATGGAACATGTGACAAAATCGCGACGCTTTCACTGCCTTAAGCTATTTTCTGCCAACTGCTCGCAAAACTAGAGCATGTCGTGAAATCGCGATGCTTTCGCTGCCTTAAGCTCTTTTCTGCCAACTTCTTGCAAAACTGGAACATGTCACGAAATCGTGAAGCTTTCGTTGCCTTAAGCACTTTTTTGCCATATGCCCATGAAACTGAAACATGTCACAAAATCGTGACACTTTCACCAACTGCAAGCTGCCAACTCAACCTGTAGCAAAATCGTGACACTTTTTGCATCCATACAACTTCATTGAAACTTGTCGCAAAATCACGACACTTCCTACAACTCAACACTGCCAACTCAACTTGTCACGAAATCGCGACACTTCTTGCAACTCAACACTGCCAACTCAACTTGTCATGAAATCGTGACAGTTTTGCCTGAACTTTCTCTCTCCTCAAACATGTCGTGAAATCACGATAGTTTTGCCTGCTTTGTCTCTGCCTTCCAGCATGTCGCGAAATCACGACAGTTTTGCCAAAATTTTCTCTCTCCTCAAACATGTCACGAAATCGCAATAGTTTTTCCAGCCGCCTGCAAACTTTTTCTAACTTATATTTTTCTTGATCTTTTGCAACTGGGCTACTCTGATTTTCTTGGAGACTTATTGACCAACTGAAACCTTCATCAAAACACATACGTAGACATAAAAACAAATTGCTCCAAGAACTCCTTGACATCAAAGACAACAACTACCAAGAGCTCCTTGACATCAATGACAACAACTAAACTTAGACAAAGGCAATGTACTCAAGGTACCCAAAATTTCCAACAATCTCCCCCTTTGTCATTGATGGCAAACCTTTACTAAAGACACATCTTCAAGAGCCAAAACTGAAAACAATCTCTTGAAGTTTTTGCTCCCCCTGACTTGAAGCTTTCCTCTTCACTTGAAGCTCTCCCCCTTACTCATATCTCTCCCCCTTTGTCATCAATGGCAAAGGGTCACCTTTGGGGATTGGGACTAAGAATGAGCCTCTTATCTTAGTCCCTCCCCCACATCCTATTGAGGTGATTTAAAATAGGGTTGGGAGTGAAATTCCTATTAGACACTCATCATCAGTGTCTACAATTTCTTTGCCGAGCCTTTTCTTGAGCTCTTTGTTAAAGTTTCTGTTCTTGGAACTTTTCTTATTCTTGTTCTCATCTCTTTTCTTGTCCACACCTTGATCCTTGGACCTGTTTATACCACTATTCCTGTTCCTATACCTTGGAAGATCAGCTTTGCACTGTCTGGATGTGTGACCTGTGTTGTTGCACTTGTAACAAACAACAACATTATTTCTTTCAGGCATAGCTATTCTTTGAATCCACCTATTCTGACTAACCCAGTTCCTATCATTGCAAAAAATTGCTTTGTGCCCGAACTGATTACAAGAGTAGCAATACCCTTGAAATAAATTACGACTTTTGAAATTATTGTTACCCTTCTTGATTTGAGACATACAATGTGCAGCCATGTGTCCAAACCTGTAACATGCAAAACATCTACCGTGAAATGTTCTTTTAATCGATCTCTTGGGTCCCAAAAACTTTTTTTTCACATTCAGAAATTTGTTTTCTGTTTCTGCGCATTCATCACTCACGGACTCATGATTTGAAGTACTTTCTTCATCAAAGCTTTCTTCCTTTTGAAATCTCTTGCTGGATTTCCCAACCTGTTTCTTGTGTGGCTCAACAAAACCGAGACCTATTTTATCTATTGGATTTCTTTGAATTTTGATGAGAGAATTAACTTTCTTGGAGCTATCTTGAAATCTATAGAGCTTATCCTTGTAATCTTTATTTTCTTCTTTCAGAGAAACCATTTTTTGCTCTAACTCATTATACTCAAGAATCTTAGACTCTAACTCATCCTTGAGTTCCTGTGTTTTGGCTATAGAGAAGTCAAGACTTTCTATAAGATCATCTCTCTCCATACAACATTCATCTAACTTAACCTTGAGTCTATCATTCTTCTTTCTTTCCTTTTCCAAAACACTGAGAGCATTATTAAGTTCACATTCAAGATTCTCTATTTGATTGCATTTTGAATTATCAAGGCCTTTTTCTGATTTCTTATCACTAGAGGTGCTACCCTTTTCAAAAACCATACATACATCTTCCTTATCATTTTTTGAAGCATCCTCATACATACTAGTAACCAATTCATTATTTGTGCAATCATCCTCAAGGTGCCCAAAATTTCCACATCTAAAACATTTCATGACAGTGAACTTATGTTTCGGTTCTTCCTCCTTTTCTGAAATGAACAACATCTCATTTTCATTATCACTGGAAGAGCTTTCACTATCACTGCTGGAACACTTACTTGCTTTGTCCAGATAGAAGATCTTTTTGTTCTTGTGTGAATACCTCTTTCCTTGATTGCTGCGCTCATCATTGTTCTTTCTATAATACCTGTGCTTTTCAGAATCCTTGCTCTTAACATCCTGTATATCTTCATCACTTTCATTTTTGGAAACAGTATAGTCAGTAGCATAATGACCATACTTTCCATAGTTGAAACATATATTTTTCTTGCTTTTGTTCTTTCTAGAGAACTTGCCTTTATTGCTGTAAAATGCTTCTTCCTCACTAGAAGACTCATCACTCTCTTGAATCTGTTTGCCTTTTGATTTCTTGGTAGCTTTGAAAGCTGCCTCTTTCTTTATATCAACATTCACTTGAGTTCTCAGCTCAAATGTTGCAAGAATACTATGGAGCTCATCCTTTTTCAACTTATCTAAATCTTTGGCTTCCTCAATAGCAGAAATATTTTCACTAAATCTATTAGGAAGAGATCTTAAAATCTTATCACATACATCATTTTCAGCAAGTTCAAGACCTAGGTCTTTCATAGAATTAACAACTTCATCCATGCGGAGCATGTAGTCACTAATATTTTCATCATCATTCATCTTGAGTTGTTCAAATATACCTTTGAAGTGTCTCAACTTGGCCTTTCGAACATTTGCATCACCCGTATGAACAACTCTGCAATTGTTTCCACATTTCACTGGTTGTCTTGCAGTGAATAACTTTGGTAAGATCAACCTTCTATAAACCCTTCAGGATTGCATTCATGGCTTTTGAGTTGTTGTGATGTAGAAGCCTGTATTCTTTAGTATAAGGACCATTTACAGGAATGGTGTACCCATATTCAATAACTTCCCATACCTCATTACCAAGAGCCATAAGATAGACTTTCATTCTTGCACTCCACAGACCGAAATCTGATCCATCCAGAATAGGTGCTGCATTGCCACCTAAAAAATCCATTGTGTTCTTAACCAGTTCTTCCTTTTGGCTGTAAAACCTTTTCGAAGGAACCTGCTCTAATACCAATTGAAGAACACAAGCTTATACTGAGAGGGGGGTGAACAGTATAAGACCACTTTTTACTTTTGCTTTAAATCAACTTTCAAATCAGCTTTATGCAGAGAATAGATAGCAGTATCAAGAGCAAAAATTAAAACAATGCACAACACATCAACAACAAAGAGACACAGTAATTTATGTGGTTCACCCAATGTGGGCTACTCCACGGATAAATTTTTTTACTAAATTTTATCAAAGTCCTCTGGGAAAACTTCTCGATTACAATGTTTATGAGCCTCTGCCCAAAGGAGATACCTTCCCCTAATTCTGCTTTGGTTGGTGAACCTCTAGAAGACCTCTACATCCTATGCCCTTAGCAAGTGGAACTCTTTCCATAGAATACACTTGTCTTCCCTACTCTGGCTGGAGATCTCTGTCCTCAACTCTATCACCGCAAAGCTGGTCCTCGAATTTGCACTAAAACACAGTCCTTTGGTCTAGCACAAATGTCCTCTTTTGTCTCAATATCTGTCCTCAATCTGGTCCTCAAAAATGGTTAAGGAAAATGGTTCTCAAGCTTTCAGATGCTTGCTCAATGTTGTCCCTAAGTCTTCACCAACTTTCACATAGACTGCGCAACACAACACACAACACTTCGGCTATCAAACTTCTCACTTCTGAACGCTGTCTCTGAATGTCGCAACACCAATAGTTTTAGCTCCTTTGCACATCCACCGTAGTACAGTCTTCACACACTTTGTGCAACCACAACAACATAAACTTTGCACACTTTGCTTCTCGACGATCGAACTTCTCCCCCGCACTATAATTGTGTAGATCGCACTTCGAACGCACACTTCGATCAATGCCAAACTCTTCAAGCATCCTTCCTTTTATATTCATAATCTCAAGATTAGAATCTTGATCTTAGTCGATTGATTAACCTTCAATCATGTTGGTTGTAAAACCCTGCGCTGCGTTGGCCCAGATTTAACTCTGTTGGCTTCACTACCTCCATGTTGCTTTTGGCATGAAACTTCAACATGTTGCGATATCGTGACACCTTTGCCTACCATACACCTTCTATAGCTTGCTGTAGCGATATCGTGACGCTTTTGCTTTTGTCTGCTTCCTTTGCTCTTCTATCATGAAATCGTGACACTTTTGCCTTTCACTGATGTCATCTCACTTCTGTCATGAAATTGTGACGCTTTAGACTTCAAAGCCTTCTTCTTCACTTCTGTCGTGAAATCGCGACACCTTTGCCTCTTGCTGACGTCATCAGCAACTCTGTCGCAAAATCATGATGCTTTAGACTCCAAAGCCTTCTTCTTAGCTTCTATCATGAAATCGCGACACCTTTGCCTCTTGTTGATGTCATTTGCAACTTTGTCATGAAATCACGACACTTCTTGCTTCTTCAACCTTTTCTCGGTTTGCACTAGCAAAAATGGAACATGTCACGAAATCGTGATGCTTTCGCTGCCTTAAGCTCTTTTCTGCCAACTGCTCATGAAATTGGAGCCTGTCGTGAAATCGCAATGCTTTCGTTGCCTTAAGCTCTTTTCTGCCAACTGCTCGTGAAACTAGAACATGTCGTGAAATCGCAACGCTTTCACTGCCTTAAGCACTTTTCTGCCATATGCTCGTGAAACTAGAACATGTCACAAAATCGTGACGCTTTCGCCAACTACAAGCTGCCAACTCAACCTGTCATGAAATCATGACACTTTCTGCATCCGTACAACTTCAAACTTGTCATGAAATCGTGACACTTCCTGCAACTCAACACTGCCAACTCAACTTGTCGCGAAATCGTGACACTTCCTGCAACTCAACACTGCCAACTCAACTTGTCGCGAAATCATGACAGTTTTGCCTAAACTTTCTCTCTCCTCAAACATGTCACAAAATCATGACAATTTTGCCTGCTTCATCTCTGCCTTCCAGAATGTCATGAAATCGCGACAGTTTTGCCAAAACTTTCTCTCTCCTCAAACATGTCACGAAATCGCGACAGTTTTTCTAGCCGCCTGCAAACTTTTTCTAACTTATCTTTTTCTTGATCTTTTGCAACTGGGCTACTTTGATTTTCTTGGAGACTTACTGACCAACTGAAACCTTCATCAAAACACATACTTAGACATAAAAACAAATTGCTCCAAGAACTCCTTGACATCAAAGACAACAACTACCAAGAGCTCCTTGACATCAATGACAACAACTAAACTTAGACAAAGGCAATGTACTCAAGGTACCCAAAATTGCCAACACAAAATACCAGTTAGTTTAAGCAAATAACAAGGATCCCCTTCTAAGCAAGTCCAACATGAATTTATTTCAAAAAATCTGAAACTAGAGGAAAGGATAATGGACCAAGTACTTGTGGTGGATGTTAATGAGTTTGGCAAAGCGATGGTCAAAAATATGAATCCATATAGCAAAAAAAGTGTGGACCATGTTATCCTAGAAGACTTGGTGGCAAAGACTTTAATCCCTTCAGAGTTCCTTCATAACTTCTATAAAAGCTTACTCTCTGAGGAGCTAGTCATAGAAGAAATTTTCTCCCAAAAGAAATCTAGTGAGGTTCTTGGTCTAGAGTTGCCAATCCTACTCAAGTTGAAACGCCCACCATTTCAAAGGATGGGCTCTTTGAGCACATCCAATTCGATACCCAAAACCAGAAGTATCTGGAAAGGTCAAATGGATGTTTGAGGTAATCGTAAGGTAGGGAAGCCCTCTAATAAAGCATTGAGGATCCATGAGGCAGAGTAAAAAATTATTGATGAACACCAATCCCAATTGAAGTTTGAGAAATAGAAGGATAGAAAAGGTAAAAAATTAAAACTTGACAAATTTTTTAGATCCCCCGGTTCTCTGAGTGAGAATAATGACTCAAAATCTCGAAGATGAAGTTATTATTGTGGAATACCAGAGGCCTTAATGGGCCCTACAAACAATGAATTTTGGCAACACTCAGAAGAGAGGTAAGATTTGATGTTATATTTATTGAAGAAACTAGGATGGATATTTCTAATGTAGATCCAATTGAAATATTAGTTTGGAAGGAGGTGGGTTTTGTAGAAAACTCTACCAATGGAACTTCTGGGGGTCTTATTTGTCTATGGGACCTTGAGAAACTAGATGGATCTATTCTATTTATTTTTGATAGAGTGATTAATAATTTATTTTGTAGTAAGGAATTTGGATAGAGATGGATTCTGTCTAAAATTTATGTTCCTAATAAAACCCCTAATAGAAATATTCTATGGTAGTATTTGAGCTCTATGAGAGAATTTTTCGAGGGGGAAGCTTGGATTCTCACTAGGGACTTCAATACCCCCTTATACCCTTCATATAAAAAGGTTGGTAGTGATTTTGGTTCTAAAAGTATGGAAGATTTTACTACACTTATTAATAATCAAGAGTTGATGGATGTGGATTTGAAGGTGTCTAAATACACTTGGAGTAACAAGCATCTAGGAAATCAGAATATTCATATTAGGTTGGATAGAGTGTTAGTATCCAAGGAAGGTCTTCCAGTGTTCAAAGATGCATCCCTTTGATCTCTGCCCAAAGTGGGTTCCTATCATAATCCTTTGGTATTTGAAAAAGTCCCAAGCTCTATTTTTTTTTAGACCCTTCAGGTTTGAGGCAATGTGGTTGCAGCATCAGGGCTTAGAATCCAAAATTTTGGAATGGTGATCTCAAGGGTTGTTGGACCCTATTATTTTGCAAGTGGCTTGATAGCTCAAATTTATTAAAGCTAATATTAAGGTTTGGAACAAGTAGATTTTTGGAAATGTGTTCCAGAGGAAAAAAGAGTTGGTTGAGCAGTTATAGGAAGTTGAATTAAATTTGGAGTCAGGAGAGGTGATTGAAGGGGATAGACACAGGGAAAGATAATTGTTAGTAGATTTCCATAATGTGCTAGCAGATGAAGAAATTTTATGGTATCAAAAATCAAGATCCCTCTAGATCCATGAAGGTGATAGGAAAAACAAATTCTTTCACACATCCACCTTAAGTCATAGAAGAAATAATAGAGTTAGATAAATTATAAAATTATATGGTGTTATCTCAAAGGATATTATAGAAATTAGGGAAGAAGCGATCAAGTTTTTCAAAACATTCCTCTTCTCTAGGGATGATAGGGACCTTCAAGCTGAAGAGATGTTGTTGCACCACATCACCAACCTAGTTTTAGTTGATATAAATGAAGACCTCTATGCTCAATTTTAGGATGAGAAAATTAGGACTTTTGTCTTCTCTATGGGTGGTATAAAAGCTATGAGGCTAGAAAACTTTCCTCCTATTTTATTTTAAAGGTTCTGGCACATTATAGGTGGTGACATTTGTTTAGCTATGAGGGAAATTTAGGAATCTAATTTAATTTGAGCTGATGTAAACTCATAATTTTAAGTTCTTATCCTGAAGTCAATGGGTGCTAAATATTTCTCTGATTTTAGGCCCATTAGCCTCTGTAATACACTTTTTAAAATTCTCACTAAAACTATGGTGAACAGGCTCAAAGTATACCTTCCAATAATTATTGACCATTCTCAAAGTGGATTTGTAGCAAGCAAACAAATTTTGGATGATGTTATTGCAGTGAATGAGTTGATTCATTTTGTAGATAAACGTAGAAGACCAAGAACTTTTCTCAAACTTGATATGCATAAAGCATACGATGGGGTCTAATGAAGCTTTCTGCTTAGAGTTATAAGGAAATTTGATTTTAAGCCTTACTAGATTAGATTGGTCAGAGATTTTATATCATCAACAAAATTCTCAATCTTATTTAATGGATCATCAACTGGTTACTTTAGTAGTTATAGAGGTATTCATCAAGGGGATCCTATGTCTTCGTATCTATTTATTTATTGGTTGAGTCTTTGGGAAGAGCTCTGAAGGTTGCCATTGACCCCATATCACACCACTAATTTGTTGATGATATATTATTATTATTTTTATCTTCAATTCCTTAGGCCAAAGCTATCAAAGAGATCCTCCAGAACTATGAAAGAGCGGTTATGTAGAAAGTGAGTTTGAGGAAAAGTAAGGTGTTCTTCCTAAATACTCCTCTCGGTAGGTAAAGGAAAATTACTGAGATCTTGGGATGTGAGATCGACACCCTTCCATTAGTTTATCTGGGACTACCAATATTCAAAGGGGATTAAGACTTCTCTTTGGGAACTAGTCATAGAGATAGTTCAAAGAAAATTGGTGGGATAGAAAGGGGTACTTTTGATCCAAGAAGGTAAAATTATACTAGTTAAGTCCACTCTACAGAGAATACTAGTGCACTTCCTTTCTCTCTTTTGGATTCTAGGAAATATTCTTAGGAAAATCGAATAAATTTAGCGATCCTTTCTCTAGTATGATTTTGAGGAGAAGAAGAAGTTCTCGCTTGTGGCATGGGATCAGGTGTGCAGTAGGAAAGAGTTAGGAGATCTGGGCTTAAGAAGAATGAAAACATTAAATAAAGCACTAATAGATAAATAGGGCTAGAGATTGGTTCAAAAATATAATGTTAATTGGATTAAAATATTGGTAGCCAAATATTTAGGTAACACTGGTAATTTTATCATAGATCTAAGTCATTCCCTTGGATCAACATTCTAGTGCAACATTGTTAATAGTTGCTTTGATATCATAAAGGGTGGAAGATGGGTGTTACGTAATGGTTAGAGCATTGATTTTTGGAAAGACACATGGACAACTGATAGACTGTTAGAATCATATCCTCACCTGAGTCTGGTGGAACCAATCACAAGCTAAGATTTTAGACTGAAGGTATGTGACTTCATTATCTCTGTTAATGATAGAAAATACTGAAAATTGTTTGTTTTTTTAGGGATTTCGTAGGAAGATGAAATTGCATTAAAATATCTGCTAGACATCCTAAAGTAGATGGTTTTTCCTAACCAGGATAGGCTAGATAGATTGGTGTGGAAACATAATACTATTTGGGAACCTCCTCCTCCTAACTGGTTGAAGCTAAATTTTTATGGAGCTTCTAAAGGGAATCTAGGACAAGTCGACGCGAGGGGATTGGCTAGAGACTCTGATGGAAGAATTTTGTTGGATTTCACTAAAAATTTAGATTGGAAAACCAGTAAATTTGTAGAGGCACAAGCTCTCTTTCAAGGGTTTTATCAACTGGAAATTTTGAATGGTAGAAAGGTAATTATTGAAGGGGATTTCCTCAATATCATTAATATGCTGAAAGGTGTTTAGGTCCCTTATTGGATGATAACAAACGAACTTTTTGAAATATAAAAATAAATTTTAATCCTTGATTAAGCATGTTTATAGGGAGATAAATAGATTGGTAGATTTTTTAGCAAACTTGGGACTTTCGCACGAAAGATGCACAATTTAGTAGAAGGATTTACCAAAATGAGGAGATGATTTATGTTTTTAAATGGCTCTAATCTATGATAGTAGGGATCCCCCGATAAATTTTTTTGTGTATCCTACTCGACTGTTATGTAGCTTTGTTGATTGTCTATTTTGTGGATCCTTCTTGGTTTGCTATGTTGATATCTTTAGTCATCGTTTCTAGCTGGTTGGTTGACCCACTCTTGTAAAAGGTTTGGGGCACCTTTCAAAACCTCTTCATCCATATTATCAAAAAATAAGGATGTGATTATAGTTTTGAATAAGATGCTTGAATCATCTAGATGCTTGAATCACTTCTCTAGATTCTTGAATCACTTCTCTCGAAGCAGAGTTGCATTAAACAAACACACATACAATCCACCCAAAGCAGATAAAATGCAAATGAGCCAAAGTTTTTTCTTGTATTACTATTTGAAAAAATGGATCTTACTGAGACTAACTCTTTACAAATTCAAAATTCCCCCCAAATACCCTGTTTTTTCTCCTTTCCCGCCTAAAACTGTGTTTGAAATTTGAATTTCGGCGGCAAAATTGTCGAGGTCATAACTTCTTGCTCGTTGCTTGAAACGACTATTATTGCACCTTTTCAAAAATATCTCGAAAGGGTAGGAAGCTTGGTACTATGTTTACACAAAGTACCACCATATTTCAGCCCTTAAAAAGGCCTCTAAGGCTTTCAAATTGACCTCCAATTTTCGTAGGGTTTTCACTAGGATTTTCACTAGTTTTGATATATCTACCAAACCGCTCAGGATATTGGGGAGATTATTTTCCCGTTAAGTATTTTTTTCCATACCCTAACAACTAAAAACACTTAGAACATAAAAAGCAAAAGATTACAAATTTTGGATGATGTAAGATTACTATTACACCATTGGATGCTCCTGCATCGTACACCCAAGGTAAATTGATAATTGACCTTCACTTCTTTGCTGTTGGAGGAAAACCAAGGTGGTCAACCTTTGTATTTGACAACCAAGATGAATCTTCAATAGGCCTACCCTTCCACTTAACCAGATATTCTTTATACTATCTATTTCTTGTACTTTTTCCAATGCGGGTGTCAAGGATTTCTACTATCTCTTCCTTCTCTAGAATAAACACTAGAATATCCCAAGTTTTTGTTACTGGTCCCTCATCATTATTCCCTTCATGATATTTTTCCAAATCTAAAATGTTGAACATAGGTGATATGTTAATACCACTCGACAATTCTACTTCATATGTATTGCCTGAATCTCGTTTCTCTATAATCCTGCATGGTCCAAACTTCTTCATTTTTAGCTTGTTATAGGTTTTAGCAGGAAACCTTTCTTTTCTCAGGTGGACCATAACTTCATCTTCCACTTGGAATTCCTTAAACTACCGCTTTTGGTCTACAATATCTTGTACTGAGTGTTCATATTGTTAATATGTTTATTTACCTCCTCATGCAAATTCTTCAGGTGCTCTACAAAGTCCTCAGCCTCAACACTACTCTTTTCCCCTTTGTTCGTATTCATTAATTTAGAAGCATTCCTTGGACTGCTCCCATATACAATGGAATGGGGATTTATTGATACTTATATTGATAGAATTGTTATAAGAAAATTTTTCCTATGGTAAAACCAAGTCCCATCCCTTGGGCTTATCTCCTACTCAACATCATAACAGGTTACCCAAACTCCTATTCACCACCTCTGTTTGCCCATCAGTCTATGGGTGGTGTGCAGAACTGAATTTCAAAATTGTCTTCAAATTCTTCCATAAGGTCCTCCAGAAATATCCAATAAACTTGGTATCCCTGTTTGAAATGATACTCTTTGGTAGACCATGCAGTCGTACCACCTCTTTGAAAAACAAACCTACAACATGAACTGCATAATTAGTTTTCTAGAAGGGAATGAAATGTGCTATATTTGAAAACCTATCAACCACCACAAATATGGAGTCATTCCCCCTCTACGTCCTTGGTAGGCCAAGAACAAAATTGATGCTGATGTCTTCCCATGGTTTCTCTAGTATGGGTAGTGGTTGATATAATCCAGTGTTCTGCCTCACACCCTTAGCCCTCTGGCATACTTTGCAACTCTATACAAATCTCTTCATATATTGCTATAACTATGGCCAATAATAGTTATCACTAATGAGGACAATGGTCTTATCCCGACCAAAGTGTCCAGCAAAAACTCCACTATGCTTCTTCTTGACCGGATTCTCTCTCATCGAACTCCTTAAACAACATTCCATCTTGGATTAGAAAATCCAACCATTTAGTCCTGTCTAGAGTAACAGGTGCCAAGCAAGCTCTCCAAGCCTCTACAAAATCTAGATATTTAGGGTACAAACTCTTAAGTTCATCAAACCCTATAACCTCCACCTTCATTTTTATCAACAAGTTTTACCTTCTACTTAAGGCATCTACAACTTTGTTTGACTTCCCACTCCTATGCTTCAACACAAAGGTATAACTCTATAAAAATTCAACCCACTTTAGGTGCCTCTAATTTAGCTTTCGTTGGCTATTGATATATTGTAAGGTTTGATGATCAGTATATAAAACAAATTATTTTGGCAATAAATATTGCCTCCACTTCTTCAAATCCTAAACTATAGCATAAAATTTTTTATCATAAACATAATACTTCTTCCTAGCATCATTGATCTTATCACTAAAATAAGCAACATGTTTACCTTCTTGACTCAATACAACTCCTATGGTGCTACCACTAACATCACAATCTACCTGAAATACCTTATTAAAATTTGGAAGTGCCAAAATAGGTTGCTCTGTGACCTTCTTCAACATATCAAAGCTCTTATCTGCTCCTGGATTCCACTTAAACTCCTTATCCTCTCTCATTGTCTCTATAAGGGGTGCACAAATATTACTAAAATTCCTAATAATTTTTTTGTAAAAATTGGCTAGACCATGGAATGATCTTACCTCTATAATCGTCCTTGGGGTAGGCCATTCAATGCTAGCCCTCACATTTTTTGGGTCTATTTTAAGACCTTCAGCTGAGATGACAAATTCCAAATACACCAACTCCTTCACAAAATTGCATTTCTTCAAATTAATCGGCAATTGCTCATCCCTCAACTTCTCAAAAACTCTTCAAATATGCAACAGGTGCTCCTCCAAAGTCTTACTAAAAATTAAAATGTCATCTAAATAGACAATGAATTTTTTTCCTAAAAACTCCTTCAATACCTCATTCATCAGTCACATGAATGTTCTTGATGCATTGGTTAGGTCAAATGGCATGACCAACCACTCGTACAAACCCTCTTTGGTCTTGAAGGTTGTCTTCCACTCAACTCCTTCTTTGATACAAATATGATGATACCCACTCTTCAGGTCAATCTTGATGAAGTACTTGGCTTAACTCAAATAGTTCATAATGTCATCCATCCTTGGCAATGAAAATCTATATTTGATGGTGATATTGTTAATAACTCGAAGTCTGTACACATTCTCCACTCCCCATATTTCTTTGGTGCTAGTACTGTAGGTATTGCACATGGACTTAAGCTCTCCCAAATCAATAATTTTTTTAGTAGCTCTTGGACTTGTCTATTTAGCTCCTTAATTTCTATAGGAGTCATTCTATGGGTTGCCTTGTTGGGTAAACTAGCTCTTGGTACCAAATCTATGTGGTGATTGATCTTCCTCACTAGTGGTAAACCCTCAAGTATATTATCTGATATAATATCTGGGAATTATTCTAATAGATCTGAGACCTCTACTGGGATATATTTGTATTGCTCATCCTTAACTCTAGGAATTAATGCATAGCACATATGCTTGTGCTTTAGGCCATACAAAATTTGTCTACCATTTACTAAACAGATTCTGGCACTGCTACATACCTTTTCGTCCATCTCCTTCAGAGGCTTCATCTTGTGGCACATTCCATCCTTTGTCAGGGAGTAAGTGTTGGCATATCCATCATGTATTGAACTTCAATAAAACTGCCATGGCCTTACAAACAACAAATGATAAGCATAGGTAGGATTTCACATAAGACCTCATCATGGTAATTCTCAATATGGAACTTTATCAAACATTACTCACTGACCAAAGTCTTATGGTCCTTTTGCAACCAAGCAATCTGATATGGATGCAGGTGCCTCCTTCTCTCTAACTGTAACTTGATAACCATTCTTTCTGAAACTAGGTTATCAGTGCTACCATTATCAATAATAACATTACACACCTTACCTGCACATTTACACCTTGTTCAAAATATATGCTCTTTCTCTAATATGGATCCTTCTCCTCATTCAAAAAGGCTCTCCTTATGACCATAACTTCTCTGTATGCTTCTTTAGAGTGCTCATATTCAGCACCTTCATCTACAATAGTAGCTCAAGCATAATCTTTAGGTCTCTTATTTGTCCCCCCTTGGTGCTGTGGGCACTTGTATGCTCGATATCCTTCTTCTCCATATTGGAAGCAGGTTCCACGAAATCCTCCTCTTCCAGGACCTTTTCCAGACCTCCATATTCCTCTTTGGTAGCTATTATTCTACTCACGAGGGCAGTAAGCATTCTCCCCATTTTGGTCCTGACCGTTGCTTGTTTCCCTAGTCTTCTTATAGTCCTCATTCCTTCCTCCATCTGTTCTTCCACCAGTTCTTCCACCATATCCTCTTCCTCTTTGTTTAATTTCAAACCTCCTGTTCAACTTCTCTTCTACCTTTAAGGTAAACTGGTAAGCATCTTCTATGGTGGTCATCTTGACCAGAATCGGCACCTCTTGAATACTTGCTCTTAACCCATTTATATACTAGGCTACCTTCTCCTTGTTGGCCTCAGAAGGCTTGTTCTAATTAAAATTTTATAGAACTCCTCTATGTATTCCTTGATAGACTTGCTTGACTACCTCAAAACCTACATTTTCTTGAGCAAATCTAACTCGTAATTAGCTGGAATAAACTATATTTTCAACTTCTCCACCATTCACTCCCACCTTTTTATCCTTTCTTCCCCTCTTTTGTTTCTATTCAACTATACTCCCTTCCACCAAATACTGGCATGACCTTCAACTTGGTCTTAGCAAATCTGTGTTAGGATCCTATGCTAACATTAATTAATAATATATTATATCCTATGGTCATAATAATAAAATAATATAATAATAAATATTATAATAATTAATTATATTATTTATTATATTATTATAAGATTAGGGTTAGGAAGCATTGCAACCTTTCACCTATAACCCTAGAGGGGTATAAAACATTGTAAGAACTTATCATTCAATCATCAATGAATATGAAATATAATACAATTTATTGAAGGGAATTCTCGACAATACAAAAGGCGATTCTCTTAGTTTTAGGTCTATTTATTATTTATTTATTATTTTATGTGCTAGGAACCCTAGGTTCCTACCATCTGGTATCAGAGCCGTATAGATCCAACCATATGGGACATAAATATCAAAGGAATAAAAAATGGCATTGCAGACATTAGAAGAATGATTGAACAAAAACAAAATAAATAAATGGAACGTTCTGATCGTATTATACAATATTTAATGGAAATGCAAGAGGAGACCCTAGCCATGGAATCCCAGGAAGAAGAGGAGCCCATAGCCATGGAATATGAGGTGGAGGAGAAGCCCATTGCCATGGAATCCCAGAGGGTACTCATTGCACTTCCCAAAAATATTCCAAACCCTAAATTATTTTTTTTGAAAAAGCCCAAAGCCATAGACTTTCAAATAGTTCGGAATACATTCCCAAAAAAATTTAATGAAATCCCCAAAAATTACAAATATTTTTATGAAAAAATTGCATAAAGATAAAGTCTTCCAAAAGTATTGTTTTACAAATCTGCATTCGGTCAGCCATCAAGGCAGAAATAAATTTAAAATCACCCTAATTCAGCAAACAAATTTGTTCAAAGGTATCTCCAAGGATGTTTACAATGTTTTTTTGAAAAATATCATTAAAACAGAGGAAGATACAAAAGTTTCTGTAAATTTCAAAAATAAAACCACCATGATGGAAATACAAAATGTTGATTATCTGCTGGTTTTATGGGGCAGTGCATTGCTCTCATCTATATGCCCTCCACCATGGCCACCTCCTCTTCTCTCCTAACATAAAAATATAGTTGTGGTCTCCTCTCCAACCATGGATTAAAACTTGCAGGGCAATATAATTACGCTTTACTATAAACCGGCCTATAAAAAAATCAAAATGTACAACCGGTTTACATCCGGAAAGAAGGAGCTTTTTCATACAACTTATTTTGGATATGTCACTCATGAATTGTGTTCAATATCAGAGTCATTTCCAAACTATATGAGTATGCAGACATTGATATATGATATCAAAAACATGTTCCACTCCATGGGGAAGGGGAACATAAAGCCCATATGCATATGATACTGCCTGGGTTGCACGAATACATTCATAATTCTTCACAATCGCAGTTTCCACAAACACTACAATGGGTTGTCTCCAACAGTTAACTGATGGTTTTTGGGGGGAAGAATCTTTTTATTTACTATATGATAGACTTATTTGTACTCTTGCATCTGTCATTACCCTCAAAATATAGAGAGTTCAGGGAACCCAAGTGCAGAAAGGCATAGACTTTGTTAACAACTAGACTCAACAGTTCAATGAATCGAAGGATTGCAATATGCCACTTGGATTTGTCATTTTATTTGCTTCTATGTTGAAAGAGGCTCATAGTTTAAGTCTGGGTATTTCCCACAAACCATTGTTTATCAAGAGAATATTTGCAATGAGGAAGGATCAACTAAAAGGGATTAACATTTAGGCAGCTTGAGGGCACACGTTTTGTTAGGAAAAGGACCCACTGGAGGGCGAAGGCATCTTGAGCCTCTACAAATGCTCACAAGTAGCATTTTCGAAAAATAATAATAATAATAATAATGAAAGAAGCACAAGCCTTTGCCGTAGTTTACTTGCAGCAAAATCTAAAGCAGCTAAACCATTTTCGAAAAGTTCTCATTGAAGAGGTCAAGTATAAACTAAAATTTGGGTTTCACCGGAGTTTGCTCAGAATGGAGGCAAGAACTTATATCGATATCTGTGGTCGCAAAAATGAAGTGTTTTTAGGGAGGACTTTGTATAATGTGACCTCAAATATTTGCAGGTTGCCATATGTTAACAATGAGAAATATGTGGAGCTGACTAAAGTTGAATTCAATGCAATGCAGTCTATACACCAAATGAAGCTCCAGCAAGTGCACAAATGGTGGATAGATTGTGGTTTTAGGAATTTGAAATTCACCCGCGAGAGGTATATTGAGATATTTTTTCACAATGGCGACTAGCATGTTTGAACCTGAATATGGCAGAGGTAGAATGGCCTTCATAAAAAATTGGTTGCTTTCTTGTTGTTCTCGATGATCTTTACGATAAGTATGGTTCTCATGATGACACCATGTTACTCAATGAAGCATTTGCCAGGTGGGATCTCAATACATTGGACGACATGCCTGATCACATAAAAGTTGCTTTCTTGGCTTTTACAATACTGTGAATGGGCTAGTAGATGAAGTTGGTGACCTTCAAGGACGCGACATGCTCCAATACTTTAGAAACTTATAGAAGATCCATCTTGATGCTTTTAGCAAAGAAGCAGAGTGGTGTAAGCAGAAATGCATGCCGAGTTGGCATGAATACCTAGATGTCTCCAAAATATCAATTGGATTTGCTACGAAGATTCTCACATTAATCCATTTAATAGGAGGATTCGTCACTGATAACATTTTGTGCCAAATTGATGAGAGATCCAAATCTCTCCATCTTGTGTGCTTGACTGCGAGATTGATCAACGATACCAAAATGTATAAGGTGGAAGAAATTGTTCTAAATTTACACAGTCTATGAGGTGGTGCTCAAACTCATTAAAGGAGATAATTTTTTAATAAGGTTCAAAAGGAGCTAAAGGTGAATTGTATAAAGTTTACTACTCCATTGGAGTCAAATTAACCTACTCCCTTAGTAAACCATAGAGCAAGTACTATTCCAAGATGGAATATTTGAAGAGCATATACTTACACACTACAATTCCAAGATTTGAAGACAAATCTTGTTTTAAGAAGGGTGGAATGTTAGGATCCTATCCTAACATTAATTAATAATCTTAATAATAATAATATATTATATCCTATGGTCATAATAATAAAATAATATAATAATAAAAAAAAAAAAAAAAATAAAAATAATATAATAATAAATAATATAATAATTAATTATATTATTTATTATATTATTATAAAATTAGGGTTAGGAAGCATTGCAACCTTTCACCTATAACCCTAGAGGGGTATAAAACATTGTAAGAACTTATCATTCAATCATCAATGAATATGAAATATAATACAATTTATTGAAGGGACTTCTTGACAATACAAAAGGCGATTCTCTTAGTTTTAGGTCTATTTATTATTTATTTATTATCTTATGTGCTAGGAACCCTAGGTTCCTACCAATCTGACTCTCTCAAGATCTTCCACCTCCTCATACTTGAAGTATTCTTCCATGTTATTGATCCAATCGATCGACTCTTCTGGGTTGAGATTTCTAGAATACGTAGAGACATCAAACTTTGGTCTCTTCTCAATCTAGGATATGGTATTATACAATCTGGCTTGTGTAGGATCTACTACCTCTTATTCTTCCTCGAACTGGGCCTCTTCTTCTTCGACTTCATCTTCACTCCCATATTCTCTCCTTGGGCCTCTATGCAACTCCTCTTGTAGAGCCTGAACTTACCTCTGCAAAGCTCTAAAATATTCTTCTAGCACCACATTTCTCCCACCACCATGGTTTCTTCGTGGAGGTATTCTGATCATGTTTCTCTCAGAACCTAACCATAAATCCTAGTGTAAACTGCCTCACATTCGGTGATCTATTTACACACTCAGGAACTTTGACTTTGATACCATTTGAAATAGAGTTGCATTAAACAAACACACATACAATCCACCCAAAGCAGAGAAAATACAAAGGAGCCAAAGATTTTTCTTGTATTACTATCTGAAAAATAGAGCTTATAGAGACTAACTCATTATAAATTTGAAATTCCTCCCAAATACCCTATTTTTTCCCCTTTCCCGCCTAAAACTATGTATTTGAATTTCGAGGGTAAACTTACCAAGGTCATAACTCCTCGCTTGTTGCTCGAAATGACTATTATTGCACCTTTTCAAAAAGCTCTCGAAGGGTTAGGAAGCTTGGTAATATGTTTATATAGAGTACTGCCATATTTTAGCCCTTAAAAAGGCCTCTAAGGCCTTCAAAATTGGCCTCCAAGTTTTACTAGCAAGATTTCCACTAGTTTTGGTAGGGTTTTCACTAGGATTTTCACTAGTTTTGGCATATCTCCCAAACCGCTCAGGATATTGGGGCGATTCTTTCATCGTTAGATCTATTTTTCCATACCCTAACAACTAAACACACTTAGAACATAAAAAGAAAAATATTACAAATTTTTGATGATGTAATATTACTCTTACACCACTAGATGCTCCTACATCATCTCTCAATACTAGTTTTAAGTTGATTCTTCTTTGAAAACTAGGAATTCAAGCATAGTTATGAGATCAACAAAAATATCATAAATTTTATGATAAAAATACTTAGAACTAGTATAACCATTTATTAAAAGATAGAGATAAATGCTAAACTTTTATACTGATTAAGAGATTAAAATTTTATGGTAAAAACATTAAAAGTTTGAAGCTTCGTTGATTTAGTTTGAAATTTTAAAATAATTAGACTGGTGAAGTTTATCTATTGCCCAATTATTTGCATTAATTCAAAAAATTTCTTGTAATAATGCATGAATAATTCTTAAAGCATGAAGACATTTATGTTTATTTAGAATAATAAAAAATTCAAAAGAATAATCAAAGTTAAACATACACATACACGATTAGCTCATCAAGAATTAAAAAAAATACTAAAAATAAATATCACTTTTGCTTATTTGTTTTGCTTTATTTTTTTAAAATGAGAATCAAACAATTTGAAAATAAAAATAAAATTGTACAAAATTACCCCCGTGTTTTAGGTGAGTTGGATAGGGTAGGGTAATCTTCCAAGGGAGGTCCCTTTTTTGAATCTCCACCCTACCAAACGCACATAAGGTACCCAAAATCCAATTGATCAAGACCGAGCACGACTCCTAAGTGATTTTGATGATGTTAAACCCCCTGGTCATGGTTTCTCAGACCAAGGTGGCCCCACAAGGGATTTTTCGTTAAATTCAAAAAAAAATGTACAAACTTTTAACAATAAATACTTGTTTAAAAATATATATATTTTAAATAGATATTTTTTAATAAAACTAACAAATCAATTTTAAATTTGTTTACTTTAAATTACCTTACATTTATATTAAATTAAATTACACCTAAAACATAAAATTATATCTACTACTAATATACACATATTTTTATATTCTTATTCTATGTAATAACACTATGTTAAGGTCCATAAGTATATCAAGCTTTAAAAACATAAGGTATGTTAAAACATTGATTCTTGGCTTGAAAATTTAACCTCCAACCATTACTAACAAGGTGAAATGGTTTATATTTTTAGTTTTATAAAATTTATAGTACAATGAAACTTTTAAATTTGACCATAATACACCTAATATAACTTCATTTGCAACTTAATTTTTTAATTCTTATTTTATATATACATATAAAACTTGAGAATTTTAAATTGTTTCAAAAATTTGTATTTATAACTTAAATTATTCATAGATTAATTTAAATAATAATTTAATTATTTAAAACATATATTTATATAATCTTAATAACCTTAAACATATTTAAAACCATAACAAATATTTTTTATTCACCATTTTACCAAAAATCCACCACTCCCTAGTATTGATAAATTGTTATAAAAAGCCACTAAAGACCCTAAAATCAATAAATGGGGTACGTAGAAGTATTAATCTATGTTATTAAAAATATTAGTCTATATATTACTACTTTATTAGTTTATTATAAATTAATAAACTACTAAAAAATATTAACTTATGTTACTAAAAATATTTCTCCTCTGTGGTTTCTGAGAATTCCTCCTTCGCCAACCTCTACTGGGTTGCCTTTGGCCGTACCATCAAAATTTAGCTTGTGCCACCCAGTAGGTGGTGAGACCCACTTGATGACAGACCTATCAACAGAAGTACAGGGCGTGGCGGAGAAGTTAGAAAGATTGAAGAGTTTGGTTAGGTCTGATTCAAGGCCAGGAGGGGGGGTTTGGAAGATGAAACAAGAGAGGCATTCTCCATAGCAAGGGCCAAGATTTTGGCAATGATAATCTTCTTATCAGTGGCTTGATTTTTGAAAATTCTAGCATTTCTCTCTAGCCAAATTTGCCACAGGAACAGGTGAAGGCAAGCTTGCCACATGAATTTAAGTTGGTTGCTCTTGAAAGGTCGGGGCCATTGCTAAAAAAGGAGGGGAATGGAATGAGGGAGGGTTGTGGAAATGTTGAAGGTATTAAGAACCTGGTTGAGAACTACTAGAGAGAAGGGACATTCCAAAAAAACATGTGAAGTTGACTCAGGCATTTTTGCACAGGATGCACCAATTGGGAATGAGTAACCCTTTTATTATTAGGTTGTCAGTGGTGAGGATTCTATTTTGGATGGCCAACCAATAAAAGAATGACCTTGGGAATGATCTTGGGAACCCAAACCTGATTTGATAAGTCCCAACCATCAGTGGGAGTTTCTTGACTATAGTAAGCTGATTTAACAGTGAAATTTCTAGAATCTTCAAGGTTCCAGACCATGGAATCATCTTTCTATGAGTTGGGGATGATGCAAGTCCTCAATAAGTTTTGTAACCACCTGAGCGCCTCGATGAAATGCCTTGGACCGTTAAGAGCCAAGTGTTTCCATTTAGGTCTTGTGGTACCTGGGTTAATGAAGTGACACACCTTATCTCCAAAGGTGGCTTCTATAGCCGTCTTGAGCACTGCAAAATGCGGATCTTGGCTGATAGGTTTATCACGGATCCACGGGTCATCCCAGAAATGAATGGTTGTTCCAGTTCCTAGACACCACCTTAAGCCTTCCATGATGATCTTCCTTGTTTTGGTAACGCCATTCTAGAAATGAGATCCGATAGGAAGGTTGTGATAGTTTTTGCCTATTACATACTTATTTTATTTTTACTAGATAACAATTTTGAGGTTGCGTATCTTCTTCAAAATGCTCTAAATTTAAGAAAATTAGTATGATCCTATTGTCCCGAGTTGGGCTGAGATCTTAAGCCCTCTATTTTTTGTGTTTCTTGACTTGATAAAGCCAATGCAATATGAAACTACAAGTAAAAACAAGGGAAGGGAGGTAATCTAGGATGTGTATTTCCCATATCCATCTAATATACCACAATAATATGTGAGGGTAATATTCCTGAGTGCTATTCTTAGTGCACTATGTATAATCACATGATTGAATTAATTGACTTCTTATATTTAAAGGTTAGATTTTAAAAATGCATGTGGGAGCTTAAATCTGTGTATGGGTGTTATTGAATGCCTTGGTATTTAAGTTTGATCATTTCTCACTTCACTAGATGCTTTATGGGCAATCTATCTTAGCCAAAAATGACAACTTCTCTGTGATATTTTAAAATGACTAGAACACCATTTCTAACCTATAGACCTAGACTTCAAAGAATTGTTTTTTGTTCACAATAGAAGCTTACCACACCCTAGGAAGGGCTCTGATACCACTTCCAATGAACCTCTTCTATTGATGCGAGTATTTTACTTGGAAATTCTTGGTATTAAGTTGTACTAAAACAAGAAACTTTGTAACAATGATGATTCTAACCATAAATACAGGGACTAATAACAAAAGTAGGATTAATATTGCATTTCCAACCATAGTAGCATTAAATAAATGAAACATGGAAACTTAGAACAAGCAATTACAAAATCTCAAAACAAGAGAAATCAATATCACTTGCCTCTTCAAGGGAATAATCTCCTTAACAAAATATTCCAAATCTTCTATTATCTCGTGAGGGTTACATTCTTGCCTTTTTGTAATACTTATGAGCATATTTCCTAACTATTCTATGAAAATAGTCCCTAATGGTTAATATATGATTCTATGACATTACATATGTGATTCTATGATAATAATCTCCTACCTATTCCTAACTTAAAATGTGGTCTTCTTTATATAGGCCATATGGCAAAAGGCCAAAATGGGTTACACTAATGGGGTATGTAACACTAACATAGAACATAAATGAAATATCCTAGATTTTGATATCAATCATACTCATGGATCTTATTCCATGAAATCATAGTACAACCATCATCATTATTTCTCACACTCAATGTTATACATTTCCATGATACAAAACTTGTTTTTCAAGCTTTCTTTTTCAATGTAGTAAGTTTTCTCAAGGATATCATCAACCCCTATGTTTTTTCCAAAATTTAGTAAGTTTACATTAGATGTAAAAATGTTGTATATGTAAATTTAATGCTACAAATTGCATTCTTTTTGGTAATGTTATGCACACACATGGGGACTTGAGACCTAAGATAGACTTTTGAGTGCCAAGGGGAATACTACAATTTTTTAAACATATAAAACAAAATATGGCTATTTATTTTTCATAAGCCATAAAATTTGACATTAGCCACTAATGTTGTTTGAGAGTCCATTAGAAGTTTCAATGTGTAAAAGTAAACGTGTTGACAATATGTAATTGGAATTTGTATGCAAGTAATACATTTTTAATTTTGATAGTGTTGGCGATATTACATTATTTGGTACCTTTGAGTGCCATTGTAAATATTTAGATTAGGAAGTTTGATATTTGTGTCAGTGCTGGTGTCAAGTTATGAAGAGTATTTATATTTCATGTAATTAAGTGCGAGTTATAGGTGTCATGTAATTGAGTGTGAAAGGTGTCAAGTGTGCAAGTGTGAGTTGTGAATGAAAGATGTCATGTGTGCAAGTGAAGAGTCATGAGTAATAGGTGTCAAGTGTGTAAGTAAAGAGTCATTTCAGATGTGTTAATATTAGAAGAAGAAAGTTATATAATGATGATAGACTTTGTCATAATGTAAATCATGTAAAAGGTTGCATCTCCTGTAAGTTAGAGGAGAGAAAAAGTTAGGAGTATTGAAGATATTTTTATGTAAGATTATATATTGTAGATAAAGCTTCATGCTATGTAACAAGGTTGTATTAAGAGATTTTTGATTATCAATAAAGTTTATTTTGTGCAATATTGGTGATGTGATTGTGTGAGATTATTTGCAAGTGATTTTATGATCTTGAAAATAGGGACCTATGATATCTTTGGGCCCATCTGCTAATAGTGGTATCAAATCCACTTTAGTAAGTACTATCTAGGGTGGAGAGAAAGAGGAGGATATTGTGAGAGATTGGAGAATAGTTAGCACCATAGTTTTGGTATGAATATTGGACATGAGAATATTGGATGTATATTGGACATACTAGATGTGTGAATTTGGAGGAGATGTAGATTATAATATTGGATTGGTGGTCCAAGTGATATTTGAAGAAGAATTTTTGGAGAATTTGAAGTGGATGTGAGGAGTTGTTGGAGTGTGTTTTTAAGCAAAATATTTGGAGGAGCTACCAGAGTGGAGATCGTTTGAAAGAGAAGAGATATTTGATGAATGAGTAAATTCAAAGGAGAAGAAATAAAAGTTGAGAATGTGCAACACTATTGGAGAAAGCTTGATAGCAGCTATTTGAAGAACATCTAGAGGACATTAGAAAAAGTAGTAAAGAACATATGAAGAACAATTGGAGAGAGATGTAGTAGCATAAAGCTTATTGTGGTTGGAAGAATTTTGGAACCTAAGCACTAGAGTGCATATTGTGATTGGAAGAACATTGGAACCTGGGCATTGGGAGAATTGAGGCAGAGGGACATTGTTTCGTTATCTTGTGAGTGAATGAAAGATGAATAAATCTAAATAATACATAACATTTGAGACTTGATAAAGTATATTGGAGCAACAAACATAGGTATGAGCAACGAATAGAAGGAAAACATAACACCCAGAAAGGAATGTGGAAAATGTGCTTTTTTGCATAACATTCCTTGGATACCTTTAACGCAACCAAAGCAAAATTTTATTTATTTATTTTAAAGGGTACATTAATATTTTGGGGAAATAATTATTTATTTGATGAAATATTTGATTCATGAGTTACACGGTTTTGTTAATTAAAATAATAAAATTGGAAGTTAAAGTGAATTTAAAAAGAGAATGAATTAATTGAAATATATAAGAAAATGAAATGAAATTTATTGTTTTATGAAATTGAGTTTTTGAAGATTGTTTAATATTGTAGAGTGAGTTGATTAAAAATTTGGTGGAGACTTTGTAAAATTGAAATTGTGAATTTGGGAGACATAAGAAGAAATTTGTTTTTAAAGAAAGAATTTGAAATTAAAATTTGGGAGTTATAAGTGAAAAATGAATTGAGAATTTAAAGAATTAATATTGATTGTAAATTTGAAGAAGAAATATTATATTGAGCATAAATATTTGATAGCAAAAAAATAAACCATGACAGTAGAACAAGAACAACATTAACAATAAAATCATAGGATGAAGATGGAAGACAAAGATTGAAGGCTAAAAGCCTTCACACCAAATTATGTAATTAGGGTGGGGGTGTTGGTGATATCACATTATTTGGTATCGTTGAGTACTTATTGGCATAAAATATGCCTAGTCTATGGAATGCACCCTAGAATTTAGCCAACATTTTGGATGAATGAGATTTCTCTCAATTCAACCTTTGTAGAAGACTGGCTCCTTGGTATACTTATAAACTAGAACTGAGGTTTAAGATAAGGGTAAAGAGAAAGAAATGTTAGAAGAAAGTAAGGGTTCAAAGAAATGAGTAAATGATGGACATGTAATAGTGTAATAATATTGGACAACACCATGTAGTAAGTTCACACAACCAATCTATATGATACTTAACAAACCAACCATTATAAAATGCAAAACAAATTTATATAATTTTAATCGCATATGTTAATAATTCCAAAAACTCCAATGAATAACAATCCAACAAAAATCCAAATAGCAGAATTTACTTTAACATAATAAAATAATAAAAAAAGTGTAATAGAAATGACTTAAGACAAAGATATATTCATAAAATCTGCAATGACACCAACAATAGAGGCCAAACAACTATCAGTTTCGGGTCCCTGGTTTGAATATCCACCCTACCAAATGCACATTGGGTACCCAAAATCCAGTTGATAATGTTGATGCGGTCAGGCCTGGGCATGAATTTTGGGTGATTTTGATGGTGTAGAACCCCTGGTCATGGTTTCTTAGACCAAGGTGGCCTCACAAGGAATTGTTTGCTAAATAAAAAAAGTAATGTTTTGGCTTTGTGCATTGCATATTTTTGAACTTTTGTGATGATTTGATGTCACCACTAAAAAGCATTTGACTCTATGCATTATCGCATTTTTCTTGTAGAATTTGGGACCTAAGATTTTTTAGAATTGACTTATCCAAGCTTCGGATTGTTCGGTGGCTCTAAACAGATTGTCTAGAATTTGGAGAAGCAAATCAATGTGGGCAGTTTTTAGACCTACAATCATTGTAAATATTTAAATTAGGAAGAGTCTTTAATATTTGTTTCAATAGTAGGTGTTAAGTTATGAAGAGTGTTTATGTGTCATGTAATTAAGTGTAAGTTATAAGTGAATGGTGTCAAGTGTGCAAGTGAGACTTGTGAGTGAAAGGTGTTTTGTGTTCAAGTGAAAAGTTATAAGTAATAGGTGTCAAGTGTGTAAGTGAAGAGTCATGTGAGATGTGTCAATATTAGAATTAGACAATTATGTAATCATGAGAGACTTTATCATAATGTAAGGCATGTGAAATGTCTCTTGTGAGTTATAGGGGAACAAAATTTAGGAGTATTGAAGAGTTTTTTTTATGTAAGATTATATATTGGAGACAAAGCTCCATGCTATGTAAAAAGTTTGTATTAAGAGATTTTTGATTGTCAATAAAGTTTATTTTGTGCAATATTGGTGTTGTCATTGTGTAATATTATTTGCAAGTGATTTTATGATCCTAGAAATAGGAACCTGTGATATATTTGGGTCCAATTGCTAACAAACAATGATTATGGTGATAGTGTAATAAGGCCCCAAGTGGGGGTATCCAAAGGGAGAATGAGACCAAAATACCAATTAGTTTAAGAAAATAACAAGGATCCCCTTCTGAGCAAGTCCAACATGAATTTATTTCAAATAAGATGAAACTAGAGGAAAGGATAATGGACCAAGTCCTTGTGGTGGATGTTAATGAGTTTGGAAAAGCGGTGGTAAAAAATATGAATCCATATAGCAAAAAAAGTGTGGACCAGGTTCTCCTAGAAGACTTGGTGACAAAGACTTTAATCCCTTTAGAGTTCCTTCATAACTTCTATCAAAGCTTACTCTCTGAGGAGCTAGTCATAGAAGGAATTTTCTCCCCAAAGAAACCTAGTGAGGTTCCTGATCTAGAGTTGTCAATCCTACTCAAGTTAAAACACCCACCATTTCCAAGTATGGGCTCTTTGAGCACATCCAATTCCATACCCAAAACCTAAAGTATCTGAAAAGGTCAAATGGATGTTGGAGGTAATCATAAGGTAGAGAAGTCCTCTAACAAAGCATTGAGGATCCATGAGGCAGAGTAAAAAATTATTTATTAACACCAATCCCAATTGAAGTTTGAGAAATAGAGGTATAGAA
This sequence comes from Wollemia nobilis, assembly GCA_028583015.1. Taxonomy (NCBI): domain Eukaryota; kingdom Viridiplantae; phylum Streptophyta; class Pinopsida; order Araucariales; family Araucariaceae; genus Wollemia; species Wollemia nobilis. The sequence continues at coordinate 27,892 of JAQPPZ010001958.1, forward strand.
AAGGTAAAAAATTAAAACTTGACACATTTTTTAGATCCCTCGGTTCTTTGAGTGATAATAATGAATCAAAATATCAAAGATGAAGTTATTATCGTGGAATACCAGAGGCTTGAATGGGCCCTAAAAGCAATGAATTTTGGCAACACTTAGGAGAGAGGTAAGATATGATGTTATATTTATTGAAGAAAATAGGATGGATATTTCTAATGTATATCCAATTGAAATATTAGTTTGGAAGGAGGTGGGTTTTTCAGCAAACTCTACCAATGGAACTTCTGGGGTTCTTATTTGTCTATGGGACCTTGAGAAACTAGATGGATCTATTCTATTTATTTTTGATAGAGTGATTAATAATTTATTTTGTAGTAAGGAATTTTGATAGATATGGATTATTTCTAAAATTTATGTTCCTAATACAACCCCTAATAGAAATCTTCTATGGTAGTATTTGAGCTCTATGAGAGATTTTTTTGAGGGGGAAGCTTGGATTCTCACTAGGGACTTCAATACCCCATTATACCATTCATATAAAAAGGTTGGTAGTAATTTTGGTTCTAAAAGTATGGAAGATTTTACTACACTTATTAATAATCAAGAGTTGATGGATGTGGATTTGAAGGCGTCTAAATACACTTGGAGTAACAAGCATCTAGGCAATCAGAATATTTAGATTAGGTTGGATAGAGTGTTAATCTCCAAGGAAGGTCTTCCAGTGTTCGAAGATGCATCCCTTTGCTCTCTCCCAAAAGTGGGGTCCTATCATAATCCTTTGGTATTTGAACAAGTCGTAAGCTCTATTTTTTTTCAGACCCTTCAGGTTTGAGGCAATGTGGTTGCAACATCAAGGCTTAGAATCTAGAATTTTGGAATGGTGATCTCAAGGGTTGTTGGACCCTCTTATTTTGCAAGTGGCTTTATAGATCAAATTTATTAAAGCTAATATTAAGGTTTAGAACAAGTACATTTTTGGAAATGTGTTCCAGATGAAAAAAGAGTTGGTTGAGCAGTTATAGGAAGTTGAATTAAATTTGGAGTCAGGAGAGGTGACTGAAGGGGATAGACACAGGGAAAAAAAATTGTTAGTAGATTTCCATAATGTGCTAGCAGATGAAGAAATTTTTATGGTATCAAAAATCAAGATCCCTTTGGCTCCAATGAAGGTGATAGGAAAAATAAATTCTTTCACACGTCCATCTTAAGTCATAGAAGCAATAATAGAGTTAGAGAAATTATAAAATTATATGGTGTTATCTCAAAGGATATTATAGAAATTAAGGAAGAAGCGATCAAGTTTTTCAAAACCCTCCTCTGCTCTAGGGATGATAGGGACCTTCAAGCTGAAGAGAGGTTGTTGCACCACATCACCAACCTAGTTTTAGTTGATATGAATGAAGAACTCTATGCTCTATTTTAGGATGAGAAAATTAGGGCTTTTGTCTTCTCTATGGGTGGTATAAAAGCTACAAGGCTAGAAAACTTTCCTCCTATTTTATTTTAAAGGTTATGGCACATTATAGGTGGTGATATTTGTTTAGCTATGAGGAAAATTTAGGAATCTAATTTAATTTGAGCTGATGTAAACTCAACATTTTAAGTTCTTAACCTGAAGTCAATGGGTGCTGAATATTTCTCTGATTTTAGGCCCATTAGCCTCTGTAATACACTTTTTAAAATTCTCACTAAAATTATGGTGAATGGCTCAAAGTATACCTTCCAATAATTATTGACCATTCTCAAAGTGGATTTGTAGCAAGAAAACAAATTCTGGATGATGTTATTGCAGTGAATGAGTTGATTCATTTTGTAGATAAAAGTAGAAGACCAAGAAATTTTCTCAAAGTTGATATGCATAAAGCATACGATCAGGTCTATACGATCAGGTCTAATGAATATTTCTGCTTAGAGTTATGAGAAAATTTGATTTTAAGCCTTGATGGATTAGATTGGTTAGAGCTTTTATATCATCAAAAAAATTCTCAATCTTATTTAATGGATCATCGTCTGGTTACTTTAGTAGTTGTAGAGGTATTCATCAAGGGGATCCTATGTCTTTGTATCTATTTATTTATTGGTTGAGTCTTTGGGAAGATCTCTGAAGGTTGCCATTGACCCCATATCACACCACTAATTTGTTGATGATATGTTATTATTCTTTTTATCTTCAATTCCTTAGGCTAGAGCTATCAAAGAGATCCTCCAAAACTATGAAAGAGCGGTCACGTAGAAAGTGAGTTTGAGGAAAAGTAAGGTGTTCTTCCTAAATACTCCTCTCGGTAGGTAAAGGAAAATTGTTGAGATCTTGGGATGTGAGATTGACACCCTTCCATTAGTTTATCTGGGACTACCAATGTTCAAAGGGGATTAAGACTTCTCTTTGGGAACTAGTCATAGAAAGAGTTCAAGGAAAATTGGTGGGATAGAAAGGGGTACTTTTGAGCCAAGAAGGTAAAATTATGTTAGTTAAGTCCACTCTACAAAGCATACTAGTGCACTTCCTTTCTCTCTTTTGGATTCTAGGAAATATTCTTAGGAAAATCAAACAAATTTAGCGATCCTTTCTCTAGTATGATTTTGAGGAGAAGAAGTTCTTGCTTGTGGCATGGGATCAGGTGTGTAGTAGGAAAGAGTCAGGAGATCTGGTCTTAATAAGAATGAAAATGTTAAACAAAGCACTAATAGCTAAAGAGGGCTAGATATTGGTTCAAAAATACAATATTAATTGGGTAGAAATATTGGTAGCCAAATATTTAGGTAACACTGGTAATTTTCTCATAGATCTAAGTCATTCCCTTGGCTCAACGTTCTAGTGCAACATTGTTAATAGCCACTTTGATATCATAAAGGCTGGAAGATGGGTGTTACATAATGGGTAGAGCATTAATTTTTAGAAAGACACATGGACAACTGATAGACTGTTAGAATCATATCCTCACCTGAGTCTAGTGGAACCAATCACAAGCTAAGATTTCGGGATGAAGGTATGTGACTTCATTATCTCTGTTAATGATAGAAAATACTAAAAATTGTTTGTTTTTTTTAGGGATTTCGTAGGAAGAAGAAATTGCATTAAAATATCTACTAGACATCCTAAAGTAGATGGTTTTTCCTAAACAGGATAGGCTAGATAGATTGGTGTGGAAACATACTACTATTTGGGAACCTCCTCCTCCTAGTTGGTTGAAGCTAAATTTTGATGGAGCTTCTAAATGGAATCTAGGACTAGCCGATGCGAGGGGATTGGCTAGAGAATTTGATGGAAGATTTTTTTTGGTTTTCACTAAAAATTTAGATTGGTAGACCAGTCATTTTGTAGAGGCACGAGCTCTCTTTCAAGGGTTTTATCAACTGTAAATTTTGAATGGTAGAAAGGTAATTATTGAAGGGGATTCCCTCAATATCATTAATATGCTAAAAGGTGTTCAGGTCCCTTCTTGGATGATCACAAACGAACTTGTTGAAATCTAAAAATAAATTTTAACCCTTGATTAAGCATGTTTACAGGGAGAGAAATAGATTGGTATATTTTTTAGCAAACTTTGGACTTTTGCACGAAAGCTGCACAATTTAGTAGTCGGATTTCCCATAATGAGGAGATAATTTATGTTTTTAAATGGCTCTGATCTACGATAGTAGGGATCCCTTGGGAAAATTTATTGTTTATCCTACTCGACTGTTATGTAGCTTTGCTGATTGTCTATTTTGTGGATCCTTCTTTGTTTGCTATGTTGATATCTTTATTCATCATTTCTAGCTGGTTGGTTGATCCACTCTTGTAAAAGGTTTGGGGCACCTTTCAAAACCTATTCATCCATATTATAAAAAAATTAGGATGTGATTATAGTTCTAAATAATATTCTTGAATCATCTAGATGCTTGAATCACTTCTCTAGATGCTTGAATCACTTCTCTCGAAGCAGAGTTGCATTAAAAAAACACACATACAATCCACCTAAAGAAGATAAAATGCAAAGGAGCCAAAGTTTTTTCTTGTATTACTATTTTAAAAATGGAGCTTACAGAGACTAACTCATTACAAATTCAAAATTCCCCCAAAATACCCTGTTTTTTCTCCTTTCTCGCCTAAAAATGTGTTTGAAATTTGAATTTCGGGGGCAAATTTGTCGAGGTCATAACTCCTCACTCATTGCTTGAAATGACTATTATTGCACCTTTTCAAAAATCTCTCGAAGGGGTAGGAATCTTGGTACTATGTTTACACAAAGTACCTCCATATTTCAGCCCTTAAAAAGGCCTCTAAGGCCTTCAAAATTGACCTCCAAGTTTTACTAGTAGGATTTCCACTAGTTTTTGCAAGGTTTTCACTAGGATTTTCACTAGTTTTGATATATCCCCCAAACCACTCAGGATATTGGGGTGATTATTTTACCGTTAGGTCTTTTTTTCCATACCCTAACAACTAAACACACTTAGAACATAAAAAGCAAAAGATTACAAATTTTGGGTGATGCAAGATTACTATTACACCATTGGATGCTCCTGTATCATACACCCAAGGTAAATTGAGAATTGACCTTCACTTCTTTGCTATTGGAGGAAAACTAAGGTGGTCAACCTCTGTATTTGAAAACCAAGATGAATATTCAATAGGCCTACCCTTCCACTTAACCAAAAATTATTTATATTGCCTGTTTCTTGTACTTTTGCCAATGTGGGTGTCAAGGATTTCTACTATCTCTTCCTTCTCTGGAATAGACACTAGAATATACCAAGTTTCTGTTACTGGTCCCTCATCATTATTTCCTTCACGATATTTTTCCAAATATGAAATGTTGAACATAGGTGATATGTTAAGTCCACTCGACAATTCTACTTCATATGTATTGCCTGAATCCCATTTCTCTATGATCCTGCATGGTCCAAACTTCTTCATTTTTAGCTTGTTATAGGTTTTAGCAGGAAACCTTTCTTTTATCAGGTGGACCATAACTTCATCTTCCACTTGGAATTCCTTAAACTACCACTTTTGGTCTACCATTATCTTGTATTGAGTGTTCATCTTGTTAATATGTTTCTTTACCTCCTCATGCAAATTCTTCAAGTGCTCTACAAAGTCCTCAGCCTCAACACTACTCTTTTCCCCTTTGTCCATCTTCCTCAATTTATAAGAATTCCTTGGACTGCTCCCATTTATAATGGAATGGGGATTTATTGATACTTCTATTGATAGAATTGTTATAAGATTTTTTTTCTGTGGTAAAACCAAGTCCCATCCCTTGGGCTTATCTCCTACCAAGCATCATAGCAGGTTACCCAAACTCCTATTCACCACCTCTGTTTGCCCATAAGTCTGTAGGTGGTATGCAGAACTTAATTTAAAAATTATCTTCAAATTCTTCCATAAGGTCCTCCAGAAATATCCAATAAACTTGGTATCCCTGTCTGAAATGTTACTCTTTGGTAGACCATGCAGTCGTACCACCTCTTTGAAAAACAAACCTACAACATGAACTGCATCATTAGTTTTCTAGAAGGGAATGAAATGTGCCATCTTTGAAAACCTGTCAACCACCACAAATATGGAGTTATTCCCCCTATGTGTCCTTGGTAGGCCAAGAACAAAATCCATGCTGATGTCTTCCCATGGTTTCTTTGGTATAGGTAGTAGTTGATATAATCTAGTGTTCTACCTCACACCCTTAGCCCTCTGGCATACTTTGCAACTCTGTACAAATCTCTTCATATCTTGTTGTAACTGTGGCCAATAGTAGTTCTCACTAATGAGGACAATGGTCTTATCCCAACCAAAGTGTCCAACCAACACTCCACTATACTTCTTCTTGACCAAATTCTCTCTCATCGAACTCCTTGGAATGCACAACCATTTTTTCTTAAACAACATTCCATCTTGGATTAGAAAATCCAACCATTTAGTCCTGTCTAGAGTAATAGGTGCCATGCAAGCTCTCCAAGCCTCTACAAAATCTAGATCTTTAGGGTACAAAATCTTAAGTTCATCAAACCCTATAACCTCCACCTTCATTTATGTCAACAAGTTTTACCTTCTACTTAAGGCATCTGCAAATCTGTTTGACTTCCCACTCCTATGCTTCAACACAAAGTTATAACTCTACAAAAATTCAACCCACTTTAGGTGCCTCTAATTTAGCTCCCCTTGGATATCGATATACTATAAGGTCTGATGATCAGTATATAGAACAAATTCTTTTGGCAATAAATAGTGCCTCCACTTCTTCAAATATTGAACTATAGCATACATCTCTTGATCATAAACATAATACTTCTTCCTAGAATCATTGATCTTATCACTAAAATAAGCAACAGGTTTACCTTCTTGACTCAATACAACTCCTATGGTGCTACCACTAGCATCACAATATACCTAAAATACCTTATTAAAATCTAAAAGTGCCAAAATAGGTTGCTCTGTGACCTTCTTCAACATATCAAAGCTCTTATCTACTCCTGGAGTCCACTTAAACTCCTTATCCCCTCTCATTGTATCTGTAAGGGGTGCACAAATATTACTAAAATTCCTAATAATTTTTTTGTAAAAATCGGCTAGACCATGGAATGATATTACCTCTATAATCCTCCTTGGGGTAGGCCATTCAATGATAGCCCTCACCTTTTTTGGGTCTATTTTAAGACCTTCAACTGAGATGATAAATCCCAAATACACCAACTCCTTCAATAAAATTGCACTTCTTCAAATTAATCGACAATTGCTCATCCCTCAGCTTCTCAAAAACTCTTCAAATATGTAGCAGGTGCTTCTCCAAAGTCTTACTAAAAATTAAAATGTCATCTAAATAGACAATGAAATTTTTTCCTAAAAGGTCCTTCAATACCTCATTCATCAGTCACATGAATGTACTTGGTGCATTGGTTAGGTCAAATGGCATGACCAACCACTCGTACAAACCCTATTTGGTCTTGAAGGTTGTCTTCCACTCATCTCCTTCTTTGATACGAATATGATGATACCAACTCTTCAGGTCAATCTTGATGGAGTACTTGTCTCCACTCAAATAGTTCATAATGTCATCCATCCTTGGTAATGGAAATCTGTATTTGATGGTGATATTGTTAATAACTCGAAAGTTTGTACATATTCTCCACTCCCCATATTTCTTTGGTGCTAGTACTGTAGGTACTACACATGGAATTAACCTCTCCCAAATCAATACTTTTTTAGTAGCTCTTGGACTTGTCTATTTAGCTCCTCAATTTCTATAGGAGTCATTCTATGGGCTGCCTTTTTGGGTATACTAGCTTCTGATACCAAATATATGTGGTGACTGATCTTCCTCACTCGTGGTAAACTCTTAGGTATATTATCTGATATAATATTTGGGAATTCTTCTAATAGATATGAGACCTCTACTGGGATATATTTGTATTGCTCATCCTTAACTCTAGGAATTAATGCATAGCACACATGCTTGTGCTTTAGGCCATCTAAAAATTTTCTACCATCTACTACACAAATTCTAGCACTGCTACATACCTTTTTGTCCATCTCCTTTAGAGGCTTCAGCTTGTGGCGCATTCCATCATTTGTTAGGGAGTAAGTGTTGGCATATCCATCATTTATTGAACTTCAATAAAACTGCCATGACCTTACCAACAACAAATGATAAGCATAGGCATGATTTCACATAAGACCTCATCATGGTAATTTCCAATATAGAACTTTATAAAACATTACTCACTGACCAAAGTATTATGGTCCTTCTGCAACCAAGCAATTCGATATGGATGCAGGTGCCTCCTTCTCTCTAACTGTAACTTGATAACCATTCTTTCCAAAACTAGGTTATTAGTGCTACCATTATCAATGATAACATTACATACCTTACCTGCACATTTATACCTTGTTCGAAATATATGCTCTTTCTCTGATCTGGATCCTTCTCCTTATTCAACAAGGCTCTCTTTGTGACCATAACTTCTCCTCTTTATGATTCTTTAGAGTGCTCATATTCAGCACCTTCATCTACAATAGCAGCTCAAGCATATCTTCAGATCTCTTATTTGTCCCCCCTTGGTGTTGTGGGCACTTGTATGCTCGATATCCTTCTTCACATTGGAAGCAGGTTCCATGAAATCCTCCTCTTCCAGGACCTTGTCTAGACCTCCCTCTTCCTCTTTGGTAGCTATTATTCTACTCACAAGGGTAGTAAGCATTCTACCCCTTCTGGTCCTGACCATTGCTTGTTTCTATAGTCTTCTTCTAGTCCTCATTCCTTCCTCCATTTGTTCTTCCACCACATCCTCTTCCTCTTTATTTAATTTCAAATCTCCTGTTCAACTTCTCTTCTACCTTTAAGGTAAACTGGTAAGCATCTTCTATGGTGGTCATCCTAACCAAAATTAGCTCCTCTTGAATACTTGCTCTCAACCCATTTATATAACGAGCTACCTTCTCCTTGTTGGCCTCAAAATGACTTTTTCTAATTAAAATTTTATAGAACTCCTCTATGTATTCCTTGATAGACTTGCTTGACTGCCTCAAACCCTACATTTTCTTGAGCAGATCTAACTTGTAATCAACTAGAATAAACTATCTTTTCAACTTCTCCACCATTCACTCCCACCTTCTTATCATTTCTTCCCCTCTTCTATTTCTATCCAACTATACTCCCTTCCACCAAATACTGGCATGACCTTCAACTTGGTCTTAGCAAATCTGACTCTCTCAAGATCTTCCACCTCCTCATACTCGAAGTATTATTCCATGTTATTGATCCAATCGATCGACTCTTCTAGGTTGAGATTTCTAGAATATGTAAAGACATCGAACTTCGGTCTCTTCTCAATCTAGGATATGGTATTATACAATCTGGCTTGTGTAGGATCTACTACCTCTTCTTCTTCCTCGAACTGGGCCTCTTCTTCTTCGGCTTCATCTTCACTCCCATATTCTCTCCTTGGGCCTCTACGTAGCTCCTCTTGCAGAGCCTAAGCTTACCTCTGTAAAGCTCTAAAATCTTCTTTTGGCACCACATTTCTCCCACCACCATGGTTTCTTCGTGGAGGTATTCTGATCATGTTTCTATTAGAACCTAACCACAAATCTTGGTGTAAACTGCTTCACATTCGGTGATCTATTTACACACTCAGGAACTCTGACTTTGATACCATTTGAAATAGAGTTGCATTAAACAAACACACATACAATCCACCCAAAGCAGAGAAAATGCAAAGGAGCCAAAAATTTTTCTTGTATTACTATCTAAAAAAATGGAGCTTATAGAGACTAACTCATTATAAATTTGAAATTCCTCCTAAATACCCTATTTTTTCTCCTTTCCCACCTAAAACTATGTATTTGAAATTTGAATTTCGGGGGTAAACTTACCGAGGTCATAACTCCTCGCTTGTTGCTCGAAACGACTATTATTGCACCTTTTCAAAAAGTTCTCGAAGGGGTAGGAAGCTTGGTAATATGTTTATATAGAGGACGACCATATTTCAACCCTTAAAAAGGCCTCTAAGGCCTTCAAAATTGACCTTCAAGTTTTACTAGCAGGATTTCCACTAATTTTGGTAGGGTTTTCCCTAGGATTTTTACTAGTTTTGGCATATCTCCCAAACCGCTCAGGATATTATGGCGATTCTTTCACCGTTAGATCTATTTTTCCACACCCTAACAACTAAACACACTTAGAACATAAAAAGCAAAATATTACAAATTTTAGATGATGCAAGATTACTCTTACACCACTAGATGCTCCTACATCATCTCTCAATACTAGTTTTAAATTGATTCTTCTTTGAAAAATAGGAATTCATGCATAGTTATGAGATCAACAAAAATATCATAAATGTTATGATAAAAATACTTAGAACTAGTATAAACATTTATTAAAAGATAGATATCAATGCTAAACTTTTATACTGATTAAGAGATTAAAATTATGGTAAAAACATTCAAAGTTTGAAGCTTCGTTGATTTAGTTTGAAATTTTAAAATAATTAGATTGGTGAAGTTTATCTATTGCTCAATTATTTGCATTAATTCAAAAAATTTCTTGTAATAATGCATGAATAATTCTTAAAGCATGAAGACATTTATGTTTGTTTAGAATAATAAAAAATTCAAAAGAATAATCAAAGTTAAACATACACGATTGGCTCATGAAGAATTAAAAAAAATACTAAAAATAAATATCACTTGTGCTTATTTGTTTTGCTTTATTTTTTAAAAATGAGAATCAAACAATTTGAAAATAAAAATAAAATTGTACAAACTTACCTCGATGTTGTAGGTGAGTTGGAGAGGGTAGGGTAATATTCCAAGGGAGGTCCATTTTTTTAATCTCCACCCTACCAAATGCACATTAGGTACCCAAAATCCAATTGATAATGCTAGTGCGGTCAAGACCGAGCACGACTCCTAAGTGATTTTGACGATGTAGAACCCCCTAGTCATGGTTTCTCAGACCAAGGTGGCCCCACAAGGGTTTTTCACTAAATTCAAAAAAAATGTACAAAATTTTAACAATAAATACTTGTTTAAAAATATATATATTTTAAATAGATATTTTTTAATAAAACTAACAAATCAATTTTAAATTTGTTTACTTTAAATTACCTTACATTTATATTAAATTAAATTACACCTAAAACATAAAATTATATCTACTACTAATATACACATATTTTTATATTCTTATTCTATGTAATAACACTATGTTAAGGTCCATAAGTATATCAAGCTTTAAAAACATAAGGTATGTTAAAACATTGATTCTTGGCTTGAAAATTTAACCTCCAACCATTACTAACAAGGTGAAATGGTTTATATTTTTAGTTTTATAAAATTTATAGTACAATGAAACTTTTAAATTTGACCATAATACACCTAATATAACTTCATTTGCAACTTAATTTTTTAATTCTTATTTTATATATACATATAAAACTTGAGAATTTTAAATTGTTTCAAAAATTTATATTTATAACTTAAATTATTCATAAATTAATTTAAAATAATAATTTAATTATTTAAAACATATATTTCTATAAACTTAATAACCTTAAAGAAATTTAAAACCATAACAAATATTTTTCATTCACCATTTTACCAAAAATCCACCACTCCCTAGTATTGATAAATTCTTATAAAAAGCCACTAAAAACCCTAAAATCAATAAATGGGGTACACAGAAGTATTAATGTATGTTACTAAAAATATTAGTCTATATGTTACTAATTTATTAATTTATTATAAATTAATAAACTACTAAAAAATATTAACCTATGTTACTAAAAATATCAACCTGTATATTAGTGATTTATTATAAATTAATAAATTATTAAAAATAATAATTTATTATAAAATATGCAACTAAAAATATCAGTCTATAGAAAGAAAAATATTATAATAAGCTTTTAGTAATTAAAATATGAGCTGTCCTATAAACTTGATAATAAAGAATATAACCTAGTGTTCATATTTGAAAAGCCACTCCTAATATTAAATTAAATTATGTTATTAAAAATATATGTTATTAATTTATTATGAATTAATAAATTATTAAAAAATATGAACTTATGTTACTAAAAATATTATAAAATATGTTATAATAAACTTTTAAAAATCATCCTATAAACTTGATAATAAAAAATATAACTTAGTGTTCATATTGAAATAGCCACACCTAATATTAAATTAAAATAAAAAAGCTAAAAACAAAAGAAAAGAACAAAACCAATAACCACGCTTAATGTTAAATTAAAAATAGAAAACCAATAGCCACGCCTAATATTAAATTAAAAATAGAAAAAGAAAAAACAAAACCAAAAATATCTCCTAAGAAGAAACTTATACATAATCTATATCAAAATTCTTCGTCCCATCTTTGGATTACGAAGCAACGTAATCGTCAAGCTGTGGAGAGTGTTAACCTTTGGCTAACCTTTGCTTCCGGCCTCCTTAAAAAGGCAACGGAAAGCCTCCAACTGGTTGGGACAAACACAACATATTGCAGATAGTTCGTATCTTCGCTTTTTCAACTGGGGCATAGGCATGGCCCGTTCACTTGGTTCCCATCATGCAGCTGCGCCTAGTCATCTCCCGCCCTCGCCCTCGACCCTGCCCCTGCCCCTGCCCCTGCCCCTGTTAATAATCTTTTTTGTCTTCGTTCTCATCTGTTTCGTACTTATTTTAATATCTCGCATTATGGATTGTCGCCGTCGCTTAAGAATTATAGAGATATCAGCAAGGCGCCAAACTGCAACTGGGTTGGATAGAAAAACCATGGATGCTCTGCCAGTATTTGAATACAAGTCGAAGAGTTTCAAGGAGAGGTTGGAATGTCCAGTATGTCTATCTGAATTTGAAGAGAATGTGAAAGGCAGGTTGCTGCCCAAATGCAATCACAGCTTTCATAAAGAGTGTATCGATATGTGGTTCTATTCACACTCTACATGTCCTCTTTGTAGAGCAAATTTGCAACCTAATCCGTTCACTAAAGAATACAGTTCATTGGATGTTGAAGGAATTGAATGTTGAAGGAATGAAAGATTACTTCATGGACATCTTGTAAGGGGCCAGAGAGGTCTGGTCGTCTGACATTGCCATTCAATAAGGCCTTGTTAAGGTAAAAGTAAAGGTATTTTTCATATGAGCTATTCTTGAGGGCAGAGCTCGTCCCGTTGAAAGGTCTCACTCATGATATTAAATACATCCTTTTCAGGATATATGTAACTTTGGAATAGCAGTTCTTTGCACTTTCAATAAGATCAATAGATTATGATTTTTTTTTGGTCCGTTTCTCCTTTAATTGAAAATAATACAAATTTTGTTATTATTATTTTTATGGAAAAGTATAATAAGTATGTTACTCTAAAGAATAGAGTATGCTAATTTAAAAACAATTGGGTGTATAAAAAATTATATTTCAAAGTTAAAATTTATTAAATTAGAATTATCAATTAAAATTAGATATAGTAGATCAACCACAAGTTATTTATGTAGTAATATGTATGGAATTAGAAAGAAGTGGTGGATCATAGTTTAAGAGGTCTCTTCATCCAAAAGGTTGATCTTGAGTATGTAAGGTTAAGATGAAAAAACTTGTTATTATTGTGCCACCTTGTTCACCTACACCTAGAATTGTAAAAGCACATTGGAACAAATTTTATCATTAGCATCCAATGACATATGGGTGTCAATAAATATTTTGGAAAAAATAGCTACATTTTGGTCTTTCTAAACATCAAATAAAATCTTCACTCTAAAGTATGCCATAGTCGGATGTATTTGGATGACATGTTAGGCCAGTTACCTAGAAGAATTATATGCCAAGAGAAAGAGTTAGGTCTAAGAGGCCCAAAGAAATTGAGAATCCATGTCCATGCAATTTGAGATTTGGGACAAAATCAATAGAGATGTTTGATGATTTTATGTTATCCATAGAATGGTCATCATGAGTTGGTGTAAAGTCCTAGGATTCAACAACACTAGCCTTCAAACTTGGGCAGTTCACACTCAAAGAAGGGTTCTTAGTCTGAACCTTGTTGTTTGTTCAAGTTTTCTTGTGGAAATTTTGGGTTCACTAAGAGTATTTTATGAATTCACTCTAAATTCTATGTTTTGTTTGTTCAATTAGCATATGCCCAAGGTTCGATCTTGATAACTATGATGCAGAAGGATGATTGTGCAATGCTTACAAAAATAAGTATGCATGAAAATAAGATTCCTAACCTATATGCATCTTTTAATTCCTTGCAAGAACTACAAGACTAAAACAAGAATTACAAAATAAATATGAAATATTTTTCTTCTTCTTTTAAGCAAAGGCGTAAGATAGGAATGCATAAGCAAAATTCTAGCCTAAGTGTACAAGTATGCAATTTTGACTTTGAATGCTCAGTAAATACAAAAAGTATGTTTCCTTAACATGCAAATGAGTAAAATGTTTTGTATTCTTTGATTTCCATGTTTATTGAATTACTTAACTAAAGAGAAAACAACACTACTACATCAACACTAAAAACAAAAAATAAAATAAAAATGCTTGAAAGCTTTGTTGAAGATGTAATCATAGCCTAGGCTCTAGTTTATTGCTTGTGATAAGTTCAACATCTTCTAACCTATGAATTTGCAAAAAAAATATTGTTCTAGATCAAAGATAGAGGAGAGATGAAAAACTTATGCATAGGGTCATAAACATTGTGCAAGGTCAAATATATCATACAGGGTCAAAAATACTACATAGGATCAAAAACACTATGCATGCTCAAAAGCAACATAACCTATAAAATAGAGAAAACTTATGACAAAGATAACCTCCAATAGAGATAACCTTCAAAATAAGGAAATCTTGTAATAAAGAAAACCTACAATTGCAAGCAATACTTTTCTTAATCAACATGTTTGGGCTTGTTTCTTTGGTTTGGAATATCAAACAAGATTGAAGCAAGGATCAATCCCCAAGATTTACCATCTATGGTTTAAAAATATAAAGTTTTTGGTATGTCAAATCATAAAAACAATATAAATAAAAAGAGAAATAAAGGGACAAATCCTTCTCTAACACATGTCTACAAATAGAAATTGTAGTGTTGTGGGATAATTTCCGTGGCATCTCTTTGGTCCTTGAAAAATGCTTTTTGAAAGAAAAGAATTCCCACCCTTTTTGGATCCCCAAAGGGATATTTTATAAAAAAAATCAAGCTTTCAAAGATCTATAAAGGGTTGTGTGAGAGAAATTTGGGGTGTAGTTTAAAGAGGCAAAGTGTCTAGTTAGGCCAGTTTCATGGCTTGATTGGGCTCTTAACTCAATATTTCATGAAGTTTAACTACCTTGATAGGTAGTTGCATTGGATGATTAGGAGCAAGGTTATGCATAGTGGTGAATTATCGTTAATTAATAAATATTTGAATTTTTAAAATTTGGAATTGGTGAATATGGGGACCCTTGACTAGGGCCAATTTGCCCAAAATTTTTGGGAGCAATTTTTTTTGGGTCGGCTTGCCGCATTTTTATAATCATTTAATAGTTTAAATTTAAAATTGCCAATATTCCTACCTAAATAGTGGATCTTTTTACCTTAAAATTATAAAAAATCTTATTTACACCAACAAAATTAAATATTATACTAGTAGTATATATACCTAATATGATAACGATACTCTTACATCTTAAACATTGATTCTTCTCAAGAAGATCGATAGCAATAATAAATGACCTATATTAGATAAGCCAATAGATGAGCAACAAAAAATAGATAAGAGACGAGTGATAGAAGTAATAGATAAATGATTGATAGCAACAAAGAAGGAAAGATAAATAGATGATAGAGGACAAACGATTAGTAGTAAAGAATAAATGATAGATGATAGATGATCAATAGTAAAGAATAGATGACAAATGATAGATGATCGAAAAAAAAATTGATGATAGATGATAGACGATCAATAGTAGAGAATTTATGATAGATGATAGATGTCTGGTAGTAGAGAATAGATGAATGATAATAGATAGATGAATAGCAATAGAGAATAAATAATAGATGATAGATGATTGATAGTAGAGAATTGATTAAAAACAACTAGTAGAAAATAATAGATGACATACAAGTAGTAGATAATAGACAACACACGATTGATAACAGAGAATCAATAATAGATGCTAGATAACATATGATCGATAACAAAGAATAGATGATAAATAATTGATAATAGAGAGTAGATGATAGATAACACATGAAATACAATCGATATAAAAAATAGATGATAGACTATAGATGATTGATAGCCAAAATAGATATCCAATAGCTGGAATAACATATTAAAAACCAATGATCGATAGTAGACCACAATCTCCTTTATAGTAGTTTCTAAAATTATCATAATTTTGTTCAATATCACGTTCATTTTTTTACATAAAATACTTTTTTCTATACGAGTACAATGACACCTACTCCCAATGGAAAGAAGGAATGCAAATATTCTATAAATAAGAGTATCCTAAAATATTTTAGCCATATATCGTTATCCAATGAGGCATTGACATCTCAACAATTTCAAGGTACATACCCATTTTACCTACTCAATAGTTAATTTTTGTAAGTAATTTTAAAAAATGATATAGAACACCTTTGTATGCAGAATATAGTATTGACCCTAATATGCCTCCACTTGAAGATATTCCCAAGGATGAGATACCTCCATATAAAAATTTTCTTAACAATGACATGTAACAACTTGAAGAGATTCCTAAAATTAGTACACCAACTAAAAAAGAAAACGATCATTCTAACCAAATACCAACTTCTAGGGAATCTTCTACTCATAAACATAAATGTAGAAATTTAACCAAGTGGACTATTGGAAGAATATTTCAGCTTGAATGATCATCAAAATATCCATTTATTGAACCAGTGCAACCATAGAATAATAATGATATGCTAGCATAATGTAGATGCATCATTTATAGTTGGAAACTAGGGAGGGATCATAAGTTGCAACTTAAATTGGATATAATAGATTTTTTTTTTGGGAAAGTTTGTGTCAGTAAAAGAAAGTGATCCAAGAACTAAGAAAACAATTAGGTGGAAGGATGCATCAAAATGTTTACATGTCAGATATGTAAAAGACTATGACAAAGATATGAAACAATAAAAAATACTTCTTCATAATGATGGAACGATTCCAACACAGTTTCAAAAAATTTATAAAACCACTTTAGTTTCAAAAAGTTTATAGTTTGTTGTCATATATACTATTCTTAAAAATGATAGACCTATGTCTAATTTTATCGATTTTAAGCATCTCTTTCAACTAGTTGATGTGTAGAACCTTCCCAATACCCATTGGTTAGATCAAAGTGGTTGGAAAATGGTAAAATATCTCTCATTGGTTGAGAAGGAGGATTTCAGAAAAGTAAAACATGCTAAATTAATTTCACTTTTAGTTGATGAGGTAACTATTCTTAACAACACATATTAGATTTGCATGCATATTTACACCTTTCAAAATCATTTAAGGTAACCTCATTTGCTAACACTACATAAGATGATGGAAAGTTGTAATGTGAAAAACCTTTACAATATTGTTGTAACCACCTTAAAGGATTTTGCAGAAATGGATGGTGCAACAATAGCCAATAAGTTAATATGTGTCAGAGTTGACGATGCTACAATAATGCAAGGACATAGGAATGGTCTTTGTGTTTGAATTTGAACATCAATTACTTTATATTTGATTTCCATTCATTGCATGGCTCATAGAATGAATCTTGCATATAAAATTGTGAGCACATTTGAAAATGTTGTAAGAGTGGAAGAAATCATCAATGAAATACATGCTTATTTTTTTGTGCAGTCCAAAAAGGTTTGCAAAATTTCAACTATTTGCACTACGAGTTAGTGAAGGTAAAAAAATATTAAAATATGTATATACTAGGTGGATTTCATTTTTCAACCTACATCTAGAGTTTTTAAAGAATATCAATCCTTAGCAAGGTTTATGTATGATAATTACAAGGTAGTTGATAAGGTAAAATATTTGCTATACCATATGAATGACTTGGAAACACTACCGACTTTATGTGGAATTATTCCAATGTTGCATGAAGTGAATATATTTACATTGATAAAACTTGTGCAAGAAAAATCCATTTATATTATCGATTTCATCAAGATTAGAAAATAAATGTGAATGTGTATTGATATGTTATACTTGTTGGAAGAAAATTTTATGGATCCTTTGTTTGATGGTTGGAGAACTTTAACAAATGTCAACGATCCAAAAATATTTTTGAAGTTCAACATCAAAGATCATATTTGTATTAATGTTCACAAAAATATGATACCTTATTATTTTGAAAAATTATCAAATATAGTTACAACGATCAAATATCCATAATATACAATGGATTTGATGTAGTTTTGCACAATACAAGGATTAAATTGAGAAAAATAGGAAAAACCTTGATAAGAAAAATAAGAGACCATTTTCAAAAAGACAAGTTGCTAAAGGCCATGGGTGTGGTTAACTCCATGTTCTAGTATTCTAGTATTGAATACAACAATACATGTGAGTTGTTTATAGAATATATAGGTACTCTTGTTAAACATTTTACTAAATATGTGGAAGTCAATGGTATTCTCAATAAATAACTTTTGACAAATCAATCAACCTATTTTGGATTGATAATGGTTGATCAAAATTTTCATTTGACTAATTCTAATGAACTAAGTTCTATTACATGTTTGTGAATTTCTTTTACCCTAATAGTATTTTATAGTATACAATGAGTGAATATTTTTGCTTATATGAATTGTGTCAAACAATGATTTTGGGATTAGTGGAAGATGAAAGGGTTTTTAGTGCATTATCTTTTGTGAAATCTAAAGTTGATAATAGGTTGGATAAAAATTAGAAAACCTATTTAAGAATACGTCTCATATTATAAGGTGGACAAGTATCCTTATGACAAAGCTTTGGCATATTGCAAATATTCAAAAGAAAGAAGAGGTGTCACTAATACTCATGATAATGAGAATAATGATATTTCTAGTGATTAGATTATAGAGACATACAGAGATCAACTATGCATACAAGTGATTTTGGATAAGCTAAGAAGTGTTTATTTCAACTTCGTCCATTGTGATATTTACAAGATTTGAAAACTTTGATATATTTGACAATATTTCTTCTCAGATTTTATAAACATCTGTCTTCAAGATTATGAAATTGGTTTTTTTGATTGCTGAATTTATCAAAAAATATGTTGATAAAATATTAGGTTATATATCATAACCTTGTTCATAAAATTTTATATTTTATATCATAGCCTTTGTTCATAATATTTTATGTTATGTATGATAGCCTTGGTTTGCTTGATTGAGCATTGTAAACATTGGATGGATTTTTAATGTTAAAATTAAAAAAAATTAAATCTCTTTATGGCACATTCGTTTGGGGTAAATTGAAAGTATCCTTTAGCACATCTAGTATCAATTCTTTATGATAAAATTTTATGTTGTATATCATAGCCTTGTTCATAAAATTTTATATTTTATATCATAGCCTTTGTTCATAAAAATATATGTTATATATGATAGCCTTGTTTTGCTTGATTGAGCATTGTAAACATTGGTTGGCTTTTTAATATTAAAATAAAAAAAATTGAAGTTCTTTATGTGATATTTGTTTGGGGTAAACTGAAAGTACCCTTTAGCACATCTATTTTATAAATATTTTCTATTGTAGAAAGCCCTCTATGGCTCAACTGAGTCCTTCAATACTTGTATAATGTAAATTTAAAGTCCCTATAAGCACAACTACATTAAACATATCATTATTTTAATATAATCAATCGATCCCTTGTCAACATAATTGCATCATTATCATCATTTTTGAATATTTGTTTTTTAAATTTCCATAGTTTTGTACAAAGATATAAAAAACAATAATTTAAAAATATAAGACATATTTTGAAAATATTTTTTTATTAATCTAAAAAACTTATCATTACATTACATTTTACAAAACTAGTGAATTATGTGTCCACTTTGTTACTATTCTATTATGGGGTATGAAGCATATGCTAGCTATAATGGAGGATTAGGATGACTTTCCTCATGCCTTTTATCACTAGTTTTCCCTTGTAGTGCACCAAATCTCGTTAGGCTTTCCTTCATTGTCTCCAAACTCATGGTTAATGGCCTTTCATCTTTAGCAGGATCTTCTTTCACAGTTAAAGGCATTTATTTTTCTTTATGCTTTAACAATTTCTTAGGATCTAAATTATGTTGCTTGATAATACTCTTGAAGGTATTATTCTCTTTAACAATGGTATATAATTGATCTTTTATTTTTAATAGCGCTTTTTACAGATTCTTCTTGATAATGTTTAGAAAAACATTCAAGCTATTCACCTATTTTTGCAAATTGTCAAAATTGGACTGCACAACAAAAAGTTAAAATATGTTAGTTACTAAATGTATGAACAAAATAAATAAATTGATTAGAGAAAATTATGATGACTTACCTCTATAACTACTTTTGCAACCTCAACAACTTTCACTTTTTTCTTATCAATAAACCAGTGATTAAAATATGTCTAGGATTTAGCATTTAGATTCTTTAACCTATTAAAAAGAATATCTAAAATTTTATCATTTTGGTAGTGTGTACATTCTCAAATTTAGCTTGATGTAATAAAGCATTAAGCTTTTTCGTTCTTATTCGACCACAAAAAATGTTCTCTTTTAGATTTTTTATGGGATATTTATTTTCTTAATTAGATTTTTGGTCAAATACTCCGAGACTCTCATTTTCACAATATCCTAAAGCACATTTTCTTTTATGGTGGCCTCATAATTAACTACCAATAAAAAATATTCTAAAAATTTTAATTTCTCATCATTTGTAAGAGGATTGCCAGTTTGATGGAGAGGGGAGGAGCTCTCATCAATGACCACTAGCCCTTTAGTTTGGTGTGCTTTTGTCTACTCTTGCAAACCTTGAAGCACATCAATCACTTTAAAACACTCAGGAACACTGCCTTGATAAAGATAATCATCATCAAGAGGAGGATTATCCAATTCTAAAATGCCATGTAGACTAAAAATATTTCCAATTGAAAAATTGGATAGACTAAAATTGTCTAACTATGTGCTCCTCCCCAAATCCTTGTAGAAAATAATTGTTAATCAAACTAATTTACAAACTCAATCATCTAGATGCTTGAATCACTTCTCTCAATACTAGTTTTAGGTTGATTCTTCTCTGAAAATAGGAATTCATCCATAGTTATGAGACCAACAAAAATATCATAAATGCTATGATAAAAATACTTAGAACTAGTATAAACCTTTATTTAAAAATATAGATCCATGCTAAACTTCTATACTAATTAAGAGATTAAAATTTTATGATTAAAATATTGAAAGTTTTAAGCTTCATTGATTTAGTTTAAAATTTTTAAATAGTTAGATTGATGAATCTTGTCTATTGCTCAATTATTTGCATTAATTAAAATATTTTTTCTAATACTGTGTAAATAATTCTTAAAGCATGAAAATATTTGTGTTTATTTAGAATAGTAAAAGATTCAAAAAATTAATCAAAGTTAAACATTCATGGTTAGCTCATCAAGAATTTTAAAAAGATACTAAAAATAAATATCACTTGTTGTGCTTATTTGTTTTGCTTTGTTTTTTTAGATGAGAATCAAACAATTTGAAAATAAAAATAAAATTGTACAATTTTTTAATAATGAATACTTTTTACAAAAATATATATTTTAAACAAATGTTTATTATTAGAACTAACAAATCAATTTTAAATTTGTTTAGTTTAAATTATTTTACATTAATATTAAATTAAATTACACCTAAAACATAAAATTATATCTATTACTAATATACACATACTTTTATATTCTTATACTATGTAATAACACTATGTTAATGTACACATGTATATCAAGCTTTAAAAAATACAAGGTATGTTAAAACATTGACTCTTGGCTTCAAAATTTAACCTCCAACATTTAGTAAGAAGGTGAAGTGGTTTATATTTTCAGTTTTATAAAATTTATAGAATAATCAAATTTTTAAACTTGACCATGATACACCT
The DNA here is from genome assembly GCA_028583015.1 of Wollemia nobilis. NCBI lineage: Eukaryota > Viridiplantae > Streptophyta > Pinopsida > Araucariales > Araucariaceae > Wollemia > Wollemia nobilis. Next base: position 49,478 of record JAQPPZ010001958.1, read on the forward strand.
AATCTAACTTTATTTACAACTTAATTTTCTAATTATTATATTGTATATACATATACTACTTAAAAATTTTAAATTATTTAAAAACATTATATATATAAAAGCTATAACATATTTAACCAAAATTATTTATAAATTAATTCTTAATTTAAAAATAATAATTTAATTATTTAAAACATATATTTATATAATCTTAATAACCTTAAACAAATTTAAAACCATAAATATGTTTTACTCACCATTTTACCAAAAACCCACCCACTCCCTAGTATAAGTTTGATATTATGTCAAACATACTTTTTTTTTTTTTTTATTTGTGGAAAACATCCCAAAAGGGATGCCACTTTCGGGTAAGACCCAAGGAGGCAGGGGTATCCATTCCATCAAAAATGCCCAGGACTCGGACCTGGCCTACCACCTTTGACATACCCAAGGAGCAAACAAACACACAAAACCAATTTAAAAATAAGTAAATAACAACAAAAATAATAAAATAAAATAAAAAACATGCTCCTTGAGTGTGTCAAAAACAAAAGCACAACCAAACACACACAATAAGATAAAAGAAACCACAACACAAACCACATAGAAAAATACAAGAACCACATAACAAAACACAAACAAGACAAAAACAACAGAACACTACAAAGACATAACCCAAAAAAAACATGAAAAATAAACACAACCAAAACACTAAAAAATAAAAAAAATAAAAATAAAAAACAACCAACAACAGACAATAAAAAAAAACAAAAAACATAGAAAACACTCACACATAAAAACACGAAATAACACAAACAAAGAGAAACCCAAGAACAAGAACGAAAAAACACAAGAACAATAACAAAAAACATAAAAAAAAAAAAAACAAAACAAAACAACAAAAACACATGAACAACAAAAAACAACACAAAGAACACAAAAAAAAACAAAACAAAAGAACCCACCCACCTTAAAAAACTAAACAAAAAAGAAAAAAAAAAAAAAGAAAAAAAATTGAACATAACAATGACCTATCTAGACCAGAAGACTATTAAGGCAAGAATCAACAGAGGAAACAAAATAAAGAATAGAATGAGCTAGGGAACTAAAAAAAACTGAATGAACCAAAGAGAAGCAAAAAAAAACAAGAAGAAACTAGGTACCTTCAAAACTGGAGCCATCCAAAGAAATGATAGAAAGAAGAGCTTCCCTAATTTGAGAAGCCCACCATATAGGAGGGTGGCCATAACAAGTAAGATCACCTTTTTCCAAAGCCCAATTAGCTAAAGCATCAACACTCTTGTTTTGATCTCTGACCACATGATTGTAATCAACTTTCAAAAATCCCATCTGGATTAATTGAATCTTCTCAATAATTCTTTTTATTCTCCAATCCACCTTATGATTCTTAGAAGGAGTCTTCAAGAGATTAATCATAAGTTGAGAGTCGGACTCAACTAACACCTTTTCCCATCCAACCTTAGTAGCCTCCTGAAGGCCTCCGAGGATACCATACCCCTCAACAAGGTTATTGGAAAGAATACCCAAATTCTCAGCAAAAGTAAAAACAAGGGAGCCATCTGAAAGTCTACCAATTCCTCCCACACTGGCTTTTCCAGGGTTCCCTCTAGAGGCTCCATCAGTATTGACTTTTCCAAAATCCTTAGGAGGAGGTTGCCAATTTCTAGTCCTATCCATCTTACTAATACTCACATTCCCTTTAAGATGGTTGCCCTTAGAATATTTAATCTTCAATATTTGCATCACTTGATCCCATCTTTGGTGGGAGTTTTGGGGGTGATTAAGGAGTTGATGGACTGATTCAACTAAGTTGGCTATGGTCTTTTGCCAAATATAGTGAATATCCTTCCTATCTTGATTAAAAATTTGGTTGTTCCTTTCATTCCAAATATTCCAAAGAAGAATGGTAGAACCCATCCAAACTAATTGCCTAATAAAATGATCAACACCCTCTTGATTAGGCCAATCCCTCCAAAGCTGTTCAAAAGTAAAAAAATTGGACCACTGTAAGCCAAGTAAAGTGGCCATTCTCCTCCATAGCTCAGAGGCTAAAGTACACTCAATAAAAATATGGTTGATATTTTCTACATTCTCTTCACACATTTCACATCTAAAAGGGCCATGAAAACCATGCTTCATAAGTTGCTCACCAGTAAGCACCCTACGATGCAATAAAAGCCAATTAAAGAACCTCACCTTAGGCCAGAGATTTTGAGCCCACAATCGAGAAAATATGTCAGAAGAATGGTTGGGATTATTATGGCATAAGGTCAAATAACCTTGAGCAACTGAATACTCACCCTTAGTAGTGTTGTTCCATCCAAAACAATATTTTTCATGGGACCAAGAGAGGGATCTCATATGAAGGATGCCTTGGATATCTTGTCTTTGCCTTTCTGGGATTTGAATAGGCCAGTCCTCAATAGGGATCCAATATCTACCAACCTTTGAATTACCAGTATGGTACCGACAGATAATTAGCCACCTTTATCCAATTAGCTCGATGAAGCTCCTCCATCCAAGGCCTCCAATCGAGAAATTGAGTTATCAAAGGCTTGTGACCATCCCAAGAATCTATCCAAAAATTTGCATGTTGACCATTATGAATGATCCAAAATAATTTTTTCTTTATCAAATCCTCACCAGTATTAAGAACTACTAAAATGGGAGAACCTTTGGTAGGAAGTTGATAGCGAACAAGGTCTTCAAGACTTTTGTTCTCAGCATATTTAGCACAGAGATTATTGGCCCAAAGAGCATTGGGGTTATGCAACATCCTCCAATATAATTTAGCAGCTAAAGATTTGTTGTTATTAATTGAAGACCAGAATCCTAACCCCCTTCACTCTTAGGAAGACATAAAATATCCCATTTCACCAAGGCCCATTTTCTTTTCTCCTTAGTACCACTCCAAAGGAAACGATGACTGATTTGATCCAATTCTCAAAGAACAACCTTTGGGATATTCAAAACGGAAGAAACATAAATAGGAATAGCTTGAAGGACTGATTTTACCAAGGTGATTCTACCCCCAAAAGAAAGCCACTTGTTGGTCCACTTTCCAATTTTCTTCTTGACTTTGTCCAACAACCAATTCCAATATTTATTTTTCTGCCTTTGAATATTTATGAGAATACCTAAATAAGTGATTGGAAGAGAGGTCTTCTTATATATTAATTTATCCAAGACCATGGATTCTTGTCTAGTAGAGCAGTGAAAGAAAATAACTTTAGATTTGTCTTCATTGATCAACTGCCCAATAGCCTTAGAAAAATAGCTAATGATTTGCTTAATATTAGAAGCTTCCTTAACTGTAGCTTTACCTAAAAGAGTAGAGTCATCCACAAATTGAAGATGAGAGATAGGTCTAGCTCCATAAGCAATGGTAACTCCCTCAAGGGTTTTGTTTTCCCTCTTTTTGGTTATAGTCCTACCCAAGCATTCAACAAGAATGATGAATAAATAAGGGGATAGCGGGTCACCTTGCCTAATACCTCTGGAAGCTGGGAATTACTGAGAAGGCCTACCATTGATAAGAACTAAGTAGGAAACTAAAGAGATACATCCCATAATCCAATCCATCCAATCCTTAGAGAAACCAAATTGCCTCAAAACTTTGATAAGGAAGTGCCAATCCACTCTGTCATAAGCTTTGGATAAGTCTAACCGAATGAACATGGAAGGAGAATTTTGCATATCCATGGAATGGATGGCTTCTAGAGCAAGAACTATCTCATCTACTATTTGACGTCCTTCCACATAACCCCCTTGCTTTGGGGAAATAATCTTATGCAAAAGAGGCTTCAACCTTTCTGCCATGATTTTAGTAATGATTTTGAGAAGAACATTACATAAAGCAATAGGTCTAAAAGTTGAGATATGATCAACCTCTTGAGCTTTTGGAATAAGAGTAATATAAGTTTTATTGATAACCTTCAAAATTTCTTTGGCTTTCCTGGCTTCTTCCACCACCTCTAATAAATCAACATGAAGGATATCCCAGAACTCTTGGTAGAACTCAATGGGAAAACCATCAGGACCTAGGGTTTTCCATTTTTGCATTTTAAAAACTACTTGTTGAAGCTCATTGATAGTAACAGGAGTAGTCAAAATAGAGTTCTCCTCGAAGTGATAAGAGAAGGGATTGCTTGAAGAACATTTTGTTGTGAAGCTGAGTCAAGAGGAGTAGCAACAAAAATATTGGAAAAGTAATCAACAACAATAGAGTTCATGCCATCCCAAGTATAAACAACATCTCCAGAATCTAATTTTAAGGAAGAAATAAAGTTGTGAGATCTTCGAGCTAGAAGAGATTTGTGGAAGAAATTTGTGTTTCGATCTCCTTCTTTGAGCCATTGAATTCTAGATTTTTGCTTCCATAAGATTTCTTCTCTTTTTTCCCATTCCTCTAACTGAGTTGTGAGTTTAATTTCATCTGCACTTCTCTTCTCTGTGAGGCCATCTAAACAGATTTTCTTATTCAAATTTTCAAGATGAGCAATAACTTCATGTTTTTTTTTATGAAAATCCCCAAATTCTTTATAGTTCCAAGTCTTGATTTTGGATTTAATGTATTGCAGTATTTTGGCAAAACAGAACATCTTAGTCCCATGCCTAGGTTTACCTTCCTTCCACCATTGTTGCACATGAGGTCTAAAGGAAATGTCTCTAAGCCACATTAATTAAAAATGAAAAGGAGAGAAACTCACATTGGTTTTCCACATTTCCACCATGATTGGCCAATGATCCGAACCAACATTATTAAGAGTCTTCACTTTAGGAATGTGACCATGGATTAAAAAAAATTTAGAGAGCAAAAACCTATCCAATCTCTCCATTATACAAGCTAAGCCTTGCCTTCTGTTAGACCAAGTCATAAGGCCATTATCTGGTTGGATGTCCACAAGATGGAGGTTTGTAATATATTTTCTCATGATGTCAGTTATTTTGTCCAAATTTCTATTTCCCCCCATTTTCTCATCCAGGGAGAGGATGGTATTGAAATCTCCCTCGATCAAGATCCAAGCTTTAGGAAAATGAGAGATAATATGAGTAATATCCTTCCACTGTCTTCTTTTTTCCTCCAAAGAAGTCGGAGCATAAATAGTAATGTAGAGCATAATCTGGTTGGAATGTCTACTTTGAATAGCTATAGCCAACAAACCCCAACTGCCAACCATATGGTGAATAACTACCTCTTTTGGGTCCCAAAGACAAGCAATGCCACCCGAAGTCCCTTGGGAACTGAGGGAAACCACTTTTCCAGATGGCCAAATTTTATTGGCAATTGAGTCCATATCCTCCATTGACATCTTTGTTTCTTGAAGGAAAACAAGATGTGGATGATTTATCTGAATCATTCTTCTAATTTCATTTTGTTTTGAAAGACTCCCTTTGAGTCCTCTAATATTCCAAGTGATGATCTTCATTAATACCAGGGCTAAAAAATTTGGGAATGGCATTAATCTTACCTTCCTCTACAAGCTTTTCACCTTCTTTTACCATATGATATTGATTGGTCTTGCGACCTGCTTTTTGATTAGAATCCATCTTCAATTTTTTTTCCTTGTTTCTTGACTTATTCCAATTGAATCTGAGATGGCTTCTAACCTTGAAGAATGCTCGTACACAGCCAAAATTTTACTAGATGGTTCAACGGAGTCTATATTGGGACCTGCATTATTTGAAGTTTTGACATTTGAAAGATTGTTTTTCTTGTGTAAATTTTCTCCTTTTTTTTTGTTGAAAACCTTTGATTTGTTGGTTTGTCTCTGAGTTCTTCCCTTCATATTTAAATTGTGTTTCTAAGATTTCAGTTTCCATTATTTCCTCTTCCTCACTTGGGACATCATTTGTGGAAAGGATTTCAAACATATTAGCGGATGACTTTGATTGATCCTTCATAACTGGTTTTTCTAGTGTTCTTCTTCTTAGGTATTTGGAAACCTGTTGAGTTTATATCTTCTTTCTTTTGATCAAGAATTTATTTCAGCAAGCACTGGCCAAATGACCATATTCATGGCAAATTATACAATGAAAAGGAATGTTCTCATAGTCCACTACTTGCTCCCAAGTGTCTTCCCCAAATTGTAATGTGATATTTTTAGGTAGGGGTTTGTCAAAATCCATTAAAACACAAATACGAGCATAAATAATATGTTCAAAATTTTGAGTACAATCAGTAGTCATCATAAAAGTTCCTAAAGAGTTTCCAATTGAAGAAAAAATAGTAGGATTCCAAAATTCAATAGGGAGGCCAAAGAGTCTAACCCACACGGGAGTTATAGAAGGCATATCTTCTTTGGCTTTAAATTTAGTATGCCAGGGCTTCATGAAAAGCCCTACCCTTCCAAAAAACCAAGGACCCCCTTGAAAAGTTTTCTCTCTATCTTCATTATTAGAAAATAAAACAAGAAAATAACCATTTGGATAAATAGAGATTTGTAACTCACCTTTAGTTTTCTAGCTTTTTGTAGTCCAAACTTTGAAAGCAGATAGACTCGGACGAAAACCCATGAACCGACAAATTAGTCCTCTTTTTTCCAAATCTTCAATGCCAGTCTGAATGTTACCCATATCAAGCTTAACAATAGGAGTTCCATCAATTGCTTTAAGACATCCTAACTCTATTTTCCTGGGATCAATCTTAGGCATTCTTAGAGGTTTATGGGAAGCCCTAATATTGATATTAGCATTGGGCTGAGGCTGTCCACCACAAAGGGCATCCCTAAAATTCATTTTTGGGACTGAGTCTTCAAAATTCTTACCCTTGACAGGGGTTTTCATAATAGAATTATTTTGTGGGTGCACCTTAGCACCAGATTCACTTGAGATATGAGCCATTTTTTGATCAATTGCTTGAAACTTGTTTCGTGATCTCTTTAATCCTTGCCCTAGACACCGTGGAAAGGTATGGTTTTCACTTTTCTTTTGTGCAGCAAATTGGAAGTCGTTGTCACTCAAGTTCACAAGTATGATCTGTTGAAAGACAAATTTATAACCCATATTGGATCCCCTACAACATTTCCTACTAAAATATTGAGAATAAACCACAAAAATATTGGCCTCTAGGGCCCGAAGGCCCTAAAAACCAACCTCTGGAGCTGCTTGCACTCAACCCAGATGAAACCCTCGCATAGTCGCTTGCCAAATATCTCATTCACACATAGGGATGTGATAGGATATGTGTTGCTCCAAATGATATGAAAATTTGTGGAGATGTTCTAGGGTTTTTCAGGCATCTACCCTCAAAATTTCAGCTCAATCTGAGTCCGGATGAGTGAGATATGGCCAAAATGAGTTTGGTAGTTTGGGCAGTCCTGCAAAAAAACTTGTCTAGTGCTATTGAAAGTGACGTCAAGTGCTCTATTTGCTTTTGGAACAACCTTCCCCTTTATATTATTGCTAATCTATTATTCATTGTATTAAAACATCTCTATCATTTGATTATCCAATTTTTCCATAGGGTCTTGATCTGTTTTCTTTAATATTGCAAATCCCACTTTTTTGGGTTTCTTATTGGGATGATTTAGCTGTAAGGGATAAGGTTTTAATGTCAAACATAATTTTAATGTATAGATAAATTTGTTATAAAAATCCACCACCCACTTCCTAGTGTGATTTTTGTATTTTTCCAAACATACTTTTAGGGTACAAAAAAATTTGTTATAAAAATCCACCAATGACCCTAAAACCAATAAATGGGTAGAAAATGATAGATGAAGGCATCATTGAATTTTTTATACATGCTCAAATTCTAAGTTGAGAGAAAAATTTATGCATTAATAACATATGTTTCAAGTAAACTACCAATATTATTCACTGTTTGAAGAAGTTTTAACATAAAAAGTTACTAAAAATATCAAGAAAGAAAAATATTATAATAAGGTTTTAAAAATCAAAAGATCAACTGTCCCATAAACTTGATCATAAAGAATATAACCTATTGTTCATATTCGAATAGCCACGCCTAATATTAAAGTAAAAATAGATTATCTAAAAACAAAAAATAGAACAAAACCAAAATATATAGAGGCACCATATCAGAATCTTCATCCCATTGCTCGATTTGTTTTGTGAAGTTAAGGTCTTATTTTTGGTCTATGAAGCAACGTAATCATCACACTGTGAAAGAGTGTTAACCTTTGTCTAACCTTTCCTTCTGGCCTCCTTAAGAAGGCAACGGAAAGCCTCCAAGTGGTTGGGAAAAACACAACAAATTGCACATCATTGGCATCTTCGCTTGTTCAATTGGGGCATAGGCATGGCCCGTTCACTTCGAGTGTTAACCTTTCCTTATGGCATCCTTAAAAAGGTAATGGAAAGCCTCCAACTGGTTGGGAAAAACTCAACATATTTCAGATCGTTGGCATCTTCGTTTATTCAAATAAATATGAAATACTTTTCTTCTTCTTTTAAGCAAAGGCATAAGATAGGAATGCACAAGCAAAATTCTAGCCTAAGTGTACAAGTACTACATGCAATTTTGACTTTGAATACTAAGTAAATGCAAAAAGTATTATAGCACAGGGGGAATATTCCAGGGAGAGGTGATTTGGGAGGTTTGGAGATGGATTCCAAGGTTCTATAACAACTTTTGCCTAAATCATACAGGTGTACAATTTGCCCTTGAACAATTTATAACTTCCAAAAATTGGTTGTATAGTGCCCAAATCATATAGTTGTATGATCCAAATTGTACAATAGGATGACATGTACAATTTGCCACTCGTTCACTTTAATTAAAGTTATTTTATAACTCAAATCGATCAGTTTTGTAATCATTCACTTCCAAACCTTGATTTTTCTTAATTGGTAAGTTTTAAGTACACAATTACATTTCCAAATTGGACAAACGATTAGTTGTATGGTTTGGTGGTCTGGTTGTACAATTTCACCAAACCCTTGCTAAATTCTCCACTTGTAATTATACCAAATTACACTCATATTTCTTCAGAGAGTAGGATTTGCCTATATTTGTAATGCATTTACCAACACATTGATCTAACTGATAGTCTCACAATGACACTGAGAGGGGAGGTGAATCAATGTAGCTCTTAAAACTTAAATCTTCAATTCTTAATGCCTAAACAATGAAAACTTAAAATTCAATAAAGAAAATATACCAAGAGAGCATCACACAACACAAGATGTACCGAGGTTCACCAGTTTTGGCTACTCCTCAAAAGTTACTGTTTGGACTCCCATCCAAATCCAGTCTTTGCAAAATACCAATTTTACAATCAATTTACCAAGACCCACTGGAAGGAGCACCAACCCCTGATTTATCTGCAACAACAAAAAGGAGCACCAACCCCTGATTTACTAGCACCAACTGGAAGGAGCACCAACCCCTGATGCCAAGCACCAACTTGGACTTCTGTTCTAAAGCTAGAAGTTTGACATAAAGATGCCTTCACTTTTTCAAGACCCTGACTGGTCTATTGCTTTCTCAACACTTTCTTACTCTTCACACAACACACACTCTGCTCGCTCTCCTCTTGCACCCATCGCAAGATTAACTTCACCTCACTTTAATCCCGAGTGCTCTCTCTCCATTTCAACAGCACATAACTTCTCCATGCAGACCTCCTTTTATAACATCTTAGTCTCTATATTGATATTCTTACAATGACACTGAGAGGGGGGGGTGAATTAGTGTAACTATTTAAAAACTTAAATCTGCAACTTTTAAAACTAATAGTGCAAGCTTAAAAATAGATAATGCAAGTATCACACAAGAGCATCACACAACACAGGATTTTACGAGGTTCACCGATGTGGCTACTCCTCAAGTAATGACTGTTTGGACTTCAATCCAAATCCAGTCTTTGCAAGGATTCTCTCTTTACAAATAATTCTCCAGCACCCACTGGAAGGAGCACCAACCCCTGATTTTTTTGCTGCAACAGAAAGGAGCACCAACCCCTTTTACCAGGCACCCACTTGGATTTCAAATTTTTAACAAAATAATGACATAAAAATGCCTTCTCTTTTACAAGACCCTCACTGGTCTAAGGCTCAAACAATCTATCTTACAGAAGCATAAAGAGACTTGTTAGAGACTCAATATCTTCTGATCAATTCAAAAACCTCTCTGTTATTTTTACAATAAATATGCAGGTTTTTTGTTCTCTTGCTGTTGTTCATCCAGCACTATTTACCACACTACGCCCTTTTTATGTATTCAATAATGCACAGTGCAGTTACCCTCTTCTGCACTCATTCGAGTCCATTTATTTGTTTTTCTCGAACGGATCAATTTCAAACGGCTCAAAGTTTCCCTCCAATTTCTCATGCATTCTTGGCTGTAAACAACGTGTCGATCCTTTCTGACAAGTTCTGCCTTTTAGCCGCTTTCTTTCTGACTCACTCTGACATTCTGACAGCCTTTTTCTCTGCACATTCTGACTGGTATCCTGACAGTCTTTCTGCGTATCTCGGATCATTGATGTTCTTCTTTCTGATCTTTTGAAAACTGTGTATCCTTTATCTTCTACGATCAACTATGACTTTTGATATACGCAACAGAACAATGCTTCTGCAATCAGTTCTCGATACAACCGTCCAGCTGTTCTATTCTGTCTTTAATGCTGTGTTTCGTAGCTCCCCTGTGAAGCTGTCACCTTTTCCAGTCAAGCTGTGTTACGGCCCTGCAACAGCCATTTTTCTCTTAAATGCATTGCTTTGAAACTAACACTTGAAACTCCAGTCGACTCTTGCAGTGTATTCTCTAATCTTATGCTAACACCTGTCACTTGGAACTACAGATCTGACCCAAGTTAACTTTACTGTAACTGACTGCATGCTTATTCGACACTTGTCACTTTGCATGTATTTTTGACTTTTTCCCGCCAAAACCATTACCTATCGCGATATCGCGACGTTTTCCTTTCCTGCACTTTCCTTTGCTTACCTCCATGAAATTGATACATGTCATGAAATCGTGACACATTCCGCTTTTGCTGACGTCATCCTCCATGTTGTCACGAAATCGTGACATTTCAGCTTTTTGAGGCTTCTCTGGAAACTTGTCGCGATATCGCGACATTTTTAGACTTGCTGACGTCATCTTCAAAGATGTCACGAAATCGTGACGCTTCCGACTTACAACGGCTTTTCTGGTAACTTGTCGCGATATCGCGACATTTTTAGACTTTCGTCATCTTCAAAAGATTGGCACTCACCGATATCGCGACATTTTTAAACTTTGCGACGTCATCTTCAAGGTTGTCGTGAAATCGTGACACTTTCGGCATCCTACGGCTTTTCTTTGAACTTGTCACGAAATCGCGACGCTTCTGGCCTCCGTACAATTCTTTCTTCATGCAGCCGCGAAAACCTTACCTGTAGCGAAATCGCTACACCTTTCTGACTTAACATTTTTCTTTGTTGCATCTTTCGAAAATCTAACTTTGTTGGCTTGGTGTTTCCTCTTGCTTCGACTTGCTGATCTCAAGACTTGTAGCGCAATCGCTACCCCATTGTGTTTTGAGTTTTGCACTTGTAGCGAAATCGCTACACCTATGCCCCTTGCTTTTCAAACTTGTGTCAAAGTCGCTGCCCCTTTGCACCTTTTATTTCAAACCTGTAGCGAAATCGCTACACTTTTCGCCTTGCATTTCAAACGAAATCGCTACACTTCTCCCCTACATTTTGAGCACGTAGCGAAATCGCTACACTTTTTCCTTGCATTTCGAACCTGTAGCGAAATCGCTACACTCTTGCATTTTGTATTTCGGACTTGTAGCGAAATCGCTACACCTTCTTGACTTATCACTTTTTCTTTGCTTTAGCCAGCGAAATTGCAACATGTAGCGAAATCGCTACGCTTTCTTCACTTTGCTGCTTTGCCTCCAACATGTCGCGAAATCGTGACAATTTTTATGAACTTTCTCTCTCCTCCTTTTTGTCGCGATGTCGCGACACTTTGCCCTTAGTGCTTTTCTTCCGAAACTGTCGCGATATCGCGACACTTTCTCATGCACTTTCTCTCTCATCCTTTTTGTCATGAAATCATGACAATTTTTCTTGCGCCTTCTCTCTCCTCAGCCATGTCGCGAAATCGCGACAGAAAACATGTCGCGATATCGCGACAGTTTTCTTCCTTGTATTTTTCTGCAAATTTCTGGATCTGGGTCCCCTCTGTTTTTCTTGAAATTTTTTGCACTTGATCTGACTGACCTCTGAACTGCATCAACTGCATCAATCTGTCTGTGTTGACAACAATTACAATACTTTTGCACTGCTTTCTCTGCACCTTGCTCAACAATCTCCCCCTTTGGAATTGTTGGCAACACTTTGTAGCCTTGCTCAAATTCTTCTCCCCCTTTGCCAATAATGCCAAAGGGCTACTACAGACTCCCCCTGAGTCTATGCACAACATTCTCGAGCATAAATAACTTGAATGCTCCCCCTGAGAATGTATTTCCCATAGCTAGTCAATGCTTGGGAAGTGTGACTACTCCCAACTTCTTCCGAAGGTATTCAAATACTTCCTTTGGTAAAGGTTTGGTGAATATGTCTGCTACTTGCTCTGTAGTGGGAACAAACTCCAATCTGACCTCTCCTTATGCAACCTTATCCTTCAAGAAGTGATACCGGATTGCAATATGTTTGGTGCGGGAATGCATTACCGGATTCTTTGAAATGTTGATTGCACTAGTGTTGTCACATTTGACTGAAATGGGCTCATTGAAGTGAATTCCTAGATCTTTCAATGTTTGTCTCATCCATAGTATTTGTGTGCAGCATGTTGTTGCTGCAATGTATTCTGCCTCGACTGTGGATAGAGAGACTGATTCTTGCTTCTTACTGTGCCATGCTACCAATTTATCTCCAAGGAAAAATGCTCCTCCACTTGTACTTTTTCTGTCATCAATGCATCCGGCCCAATCTGCATCAGAATATGCAAAGAGAGTGAAGTCTTTTCCTTTTGGATACCACAGCCCATACTCCATAGTACCCTTGAGGTACCTAAAGATCCTTTTCACAGCTGTTACATGAGTCTCTTTTGGACTAGCCTGAAATCTTGCAACCATGCAAACAGATTGTAAGATATCCGGTCTGGTTCTTTGTCAAATACAACAAGCTCCCAATCATTGATCTGTACATTGTTTGATCAACATCCGGAGATTTATCATCCTTGCTCAACTTGCAACTTGTTGTCATAGGGGTGCTCACTGGCTTACTATCTTCCATAGTGAACTTTTTCAGCATTTCTTTCACATATTTAATTTGAGAAATAAAGATCCCCTTTTCAGTTTGATTAACTTGTAATCCAAGGAAATAAGAAAGTTCACCTATCATAGACATTTCAAACTCTTTCTGCATTTTGTTTGCTATGTCTTTGCATGATTCATCATTGCTACTCCCAAAAATTATATCATCTACATAAACAACTAGAACAATGAAATTGCCATTTTCAGTTTTCACATATAAATTGCTATCCACCATACCTTTCTTGAATCCTTGCTTAGTGAGATAGTTGTCCAGTCTTGCATACCAAGCTCTAGGTGCTTGTTTCAAGCCATACAATGCTTTCTTCAGCTTGCAAACAAAGTTAGGATTATCACAAAGTTGAAAACCATCAGGCTGTTCAATATATACTTCTTCTTCAAGATTTCCATTCAGAAATGCTGATTTTACATCCATCTGATAAACCTTGAAATTCTTATGAACAGCTAAAGCCAAAAATAGTCTTATTGCTTCAAGTCTGGCCACGGGTGCAAAAGTCTCTTCAAAATCAATCCCCTCAACTTGGGCATATCCCTTGCGAGACTAATCTTGCTTTATTCCTTACAACTTTGTCCATCTTCATTCAATTTGTTTCTAAATATCCATTTAGTACCAATTATGTTTTTATTTTCAGGCCTTGGTACTAATTCCCAGGTTTTGTTTTTCTCAATTTGATCTAGTTCTTCATTTACTGCTTCCATCCAGCTTTCATCCGTGCTTGCTTCAATAATATTCTTGGGCTCAATCTTGGATAACGAGAGAATAGTTATTTACTACTCTTCTTCTTGTCTGAATGCCAAATGTAGGGTCCCCAATAATCTGCTCTTTGGGATGATTTTTTTGCCAGCTGCCTGTTCTGAATTTCCTGTTTTCTTCTCTTTCCAAATCATCTGAATCTGATTTCTGTCTCTCTTCCTTTTCTTGATCTTCATCTTCTTCAATAAATTCTTCATAGGTTGGGTAGTTTTCATTATTGCTGATTTCTTGTTTCCTGCCTTCATCAACCTTCACATCCGCACTCTCCACAATTTTCTTTAGTCTTTTGTTGTAGCATGTGTAAGCTTTACTTTTTGTTGAGTAACCAAGAAAGATACCTTCATCAGCTCTATCTTCGAATTTGCCAAGATTGGCTTCAGTCCGTTTAATGTAACACTTGCTGCCGAACACTTTGAAGTATTTTGTTGTAGCCCTTTTGCCAAACCACAGTTCATAAGGTGTTTTGCTTTCATGCGGCCTTAACATACACCTATTCTGAATATAGACTGCAGTATGGACTGCCTCTTTCCAGAACCTGTCAGCAATTTTGCTCTCTGTTAACATGGTCCTTGCCATTTCCTGTACAGTTCTGTTCTTTCTTTCAACTACTCCATTCTGCTGAGGTGTTCTTGCTGCTGAGAACTGTCTTCTTATTCCATGTTTTTCACAGAATTCAGCAAACTCATTTGAAATAAACTCTCCTCCTCTATCTGATCTCAAACATTTAATTCTTTTTCCAGATTGATTCTCAACAAGATTTTTGAAAGTTTTAAACATCTCAAAGGCTTCGATTTCTGTTTCGAAAGAGTACCCATGTCATTCCGGAAAAATCATCTATACACAACATAAAATATTTGTATCCATTTATGCTTTCTGTCCTCATGGGTCCACACAAATCAGTGTGAATTAGTTCTAATGGCTTGCTAGAGAAATATTCTTTTGCTTTGAAAGTAGATCTGGTTTGCTTCCCTTTTTGGCATGACTCACATATACTATTTGATGGTTTACCAATAGTGGGTATGTCTCTTACAGCTCTTTTCGAGCTGATTTTTACCAGATTATCAAAGCTTATGTGACCGAGTCTTTTGTGCCACAGCCAGTTTTCTTCTTCTTGACCAACCAAGCAGGCTCCTTCAGAAGTCTCAGAGAGAGTGTACAAATTTCCAGAAGTTCTCAGTCCAGTGGCTATTAACTTTCCATTTCTTGTCTTTCTTACTTCACAGCCCTCCTTCTTGAAAATTACTTCATGACCTCTGTCACAAATCTGACTTACACTCGATAAGTTGTGCTTCGATCCTACCACAAAAAGAACTTCCTTAGAGTTGATTTTACCGTCACTTAACTTAACGGATCCTTTACCCACTATTTTTGCTCCATCATTGTTTCCGAATTTTACAGAACCACCTTCGTATGTCTGTAGCTTGTCAAACTTCTGTTTGTCTCCTGTCATGTGACTGGAGCATCCAGCATCCAGAATCCAAGGAGCAAATTTATTCCGTGCTTTGAGAGTTGTTTGAACAATCAGAGATTCCTTGTCTTTCATTGGTTGTTCCTTTTCTTTCCACTGAGATTTAATAGCAGATCTGGTCACTTGTTTTACTTTCTCCCTTTCATTGGCTTGTGACAGTTTTTCGAGAAATTTTCTGTACTGTTTTGATCCAGTTGAGTGATATTTTCTTTCCTGGTATTTATTTCCTGCAAAAGAGCTACGACAATTCCTTGCAATATGACCGAAGTTATGGCAGTTATAACATTCTACAGCATAATCTATCAAGGGAGAAAAAATATTTCTACTAGTAAAATTTCTTTGTTCTACATTATATCTACAACTTGAAATTTTATGACCATATGCATTGCACTTAAAACAATAACCGGAAAAGGAACGAGTGTACCTGGAAGTGGTTGTTGCCAGGTGGAGGTAGGAGCCACTGGGTCTTCTTCTTCTTTGATGAGTGACTTTGATGAATCTATCATTTGCGGCACTCCTTTCAAGCTTGGACTTGTTGTTTTCTTTTGCATGATACGGCTTATCTTGGTCAACTTTAATCTTGTCTTTAATCTTTATTGGTTCTACGATTCTGACCTTTGAGTTCTTTGAGGTTTCTCCTTCATCAAAGCCCAAACCAAACTTGATACCTGTGGGCCTTTGATTATTCAACATTTTATTCAGTTTCTCGAAACTGTCTTCAAATTTTTGATGACAACTCAGTTTTCGATTCATCCCTTCTAGCTGCAACCTTAATCCAACTATATCTTCTTCTAGCTTGTTGCACTCATTTATTTTCACGATTAGCTGTGCTTCAAAATCTTCAGACTTTTTCTTATGCTCTTCAGTTTGTACTTTCAAACTGATTATTAAATTGTTGGCCTCCTCAAATTTTCTTGTAATCTTTTTATTTCTTTTCCTTTCTGCACTTAACTCTTCAAGAGCAGCCACCAACTCACCTTCCAGATCTACCTCGGCCTCATCGTCTAATTTTTCTTCACACTCCTGGGTTTCTTCAGTTCTTTGTTCTTCGAAGGCCATGAACAAGGCTTCACCAGTTTCTTCTTCAGAGTCCTCACTGGGCTGTCTTCAGAAGAATCAATGTTATGAGAAATGAAACTTTTCTTCTTGAAGTTCCTTTTTCTAAAATGTGGTTTCTTTTTCCAGACATTTCTTTCTGGATGTGTTCCTTCATCATTTTTATTTTTCTCCTTCATTGGGCATTTTGCTGCAAAGTGCCCGATGCCTCCACAGTTAAAACATTTGAACGACAACTTACCTCTGTACTTTCCTTTTCCCTTTACTAACTTCCTAACAAAGTTTGCTTCAGTCTCATCTGCAGATTCTTCTTCCTCAGATTCCTGTTTAGATTTTATAATTTTCTGTGCTTGGAAAGCTGCTTCTCTATCTGAGGGCTTAGTTTGACCAATCCTCATTTCATATGTTGTTAGAGAACCATGCATTTCATCCATACTAAAAAAATTTAAATCTTTTGCTTCTTCTATGGCAGAAACCTTTGCATCAAACCTTTTATTGAGGGTTCTTAGTACCTTCTTTACAACAACTGCATCTTCCATTTCTTCCCCGAGTCCTCTTATTGCATTGATGATTCCATTTACTCTTAGCAGATAGGCTTCAATGTTCTCATCATCGGTC
Source organism: Wollemia nobilis (assembly GCA_028583015.1). Classification (NCBI taxonomy): domain Eukaryota; kingdom Viridiplantae; phylum Streptophyta; class Pinopsida; order Araucariales; family Araucariaceae; genus Wollemia; species Wollemia nobilis. The sequence goes on from JAQPPZ010001958.1 coordinate 66,612, forward strand.
ATCTTTAATGCTTCGAACTGGGCACGATGTGTTTGCAGCTTAGCTTCCTTGATTTTGTTATCTCCTTCATGAATGCTTTGCAGTTTGTCCCATATGTCTTTAGCAGATTTGCAGTTCATGATTCGTATCAACTCACTGTCGACCAATCCACACATAATAGCATTCTTGGCTTTCGAGTTGTTCTCAAACTTTTTCTTCTCAGCCGCATCTGTTGGAGGAACAGTGGGAGTGGTGTATCCATTTTCAACAGATTCCCAAATGTCATAACCCAATGCACATAGATAGGTCTGCATCCTGAGCCTCCAGAAAGAATAGTTTGTTCCATCGAACAGAGGAGCTTTGTTAGAAGAAAAACCTTCACCACCGGCCATTGTATATCTCCCAAGAACACCTTAGCTGATTAAGCTTGTGCAGGTGCCTTGCTATGATACCAATTGATATTCTTACAATGACACTGAGAGGGGGGGTGAATCAGTGTAACTATTTAAAAACTTAAATCTGCAACTTTTAAAACTAATAGTGCAAGCTTAAAAATAGATAATGCAAGTATCACACAAGAGCATCACACAACACAGGATTTTACGAGGTTCACCGATGTGGCTACTCCTCAAGTAATGACTGTTTGGACTTCAATCCAAATCCAGTCTTTGCAAGGATTCTCTCTTTACAAATAATTCTCCAGCACCCACTGGAAGGAGCACCAACCCCTGATTTTTTCTGCTGCAACAGAAAGGAGCACCAACCCCTTTTACCAGGCACCCACTTGGATTTCAAAATTTTTAACAAAATAATGACATAAAAATGCCTTCTCTTTTACAAGACCCTCACTGGTCTAAGGCTCAAACAATCTATCTTACAGAAGCATAAAGAGACTTGTTAGAGACTCAATATCTTCTGATCAATTCAAAAACCTCTCTGTTATTTTTACAATAAATATGCAGGTTTTTGTTCTCTTGCTGTTGTTAATCCAGCACTATTTACCACACTACGCCCTTTTTATGTATTCAATAATGCACAGTGCAGTTACCCTCTTCTGCGCTCATTCGAGTCCATTTATTTGTTTTTCTCGAACGGATCAATTTCAAACGGCTCAAAGTTTCCCTCCAATTTCTCATGCATTCTTGGCTGTAAACAACGTGTCGATCCTTTCTGACAAGTTCTGCCTTTTAGCCGCTTTCTTTCTGACTCACTCTGACATTCTGACAGCCTTTTTCTCTGCACATTCTGACTGGTATCCTGACAGTATTTCTGCGTATCTCGGATCACTGATGTTCTTCTTTCTGATCTTTTGAAAACTGTGTATCCTTTATCTTCTACGATCAACTATGACTTTTGATATACGCAACAGAACAATGCTTCTGCAATCAGTTCTCGATACAACCGTCCAACTGTTCTATTCTGTCTTTAATGCTATGTTTCGTAGCTCCCCTGTGAAGCTGTCACCTTTTCCAGTCAAGCTGTGTTACGGCCCTGCAACAGCCATTTTTCTCTTAAATGCATTGCTTTGAAACTAACACTTGAAACTCCAGTCGACTCTTGCAGTGTATTCTCTAATCTTATGCTAACACCTGTCACTTGGAACTGCAGATCTGACCCAAGTTAACTTTACTGTAACTTACTGCATGCTTATTCGACACTTGTCACTTTGCATGTATTTTTGACTTTTTCTCGCCAAAACCATTACCTGTCGCGATATCGCGACGTTTTCTGCTTTCCTGCACTTTCCTTTGCTTACCTCCATGAAATTGATACATGTCACGAAATCGTGACACATTTCGCTTTTGCTGACGTCATCCTCCATGTTGTCACGAAATCGTGACATTTCTGGCTTGCTGAGGCTTCTCTGGAAACTTGTCGCGATATCGCGACATTTTTAGACTTGCTGACGTCATCTTCAAAGATGTCGCGAAATCGCGACGCTTCCGACTTACAACGGCTTTTCTGGTAACTTGTCGCGATATCGCGACATTTTTAGACTTGCTGACGTCATCTTCAAAGATGTCGCGAAATCGTGACGCTTCCGACTTGCAACGGCTTTTCTGGTGACTTGTCGCGATATCGCGACATTTTTAAACTTGCTGACGTCATCTTCAAGGTTGTCGCGAAATCGTGACACTTCCGGCATCCTGCGGCTTTTCTTTGAACTTGTCGCGAAATCGCGACGCTTCTGGCCTCCGTACAATTCTTTCTTCATGCAGCCGTGAAAACCTTACCTGTAGCGAAATCGCTACACCTTTCTGACTTAACATTTTTCTTTGTTGCATCTTTCGAAAATCTAACTTTGTTGGCTTGGTGTTTCCTCTTGCTTCGACTTGCTGATCTCAAGACTTGTAGCGCAATCGCTACCCCATTGTGTTTTGAGTTTTGCACTTGTAGCGAAATCGCTACACCTATGCCCCTTGCTTTTCAAACTTGTGTCAAAGTCGCTGCCCCTTTGCACCTTTTATTTCAAACCTGTAGCGAAATCGCTACACTTTTTGCCTTGCATTTCGAAGCTGTAACGAAATCGCTACACTTCTCCGCCTTACATTTTGAGCCTGTAGCGAAATCGCTACACTTTGCTGCCTTGCATTTCGAACCTGTAGCGAAATCGCTACACTCTTGCATTTTGTATTTCGGACTTGTAGCGAAATCGCTACACCTTCTTGACTTATCACTTTTTCTTTGCTTTAGCCAGCGAAATTGCAACATGTAGCGAAATCGCTACGCTTTCTTCACTTTGCTGCTTTGCCTCCAACATGTCGTATCAACTTCTTCTGTAACTACACTTGTAACTGTCGTTCTACTCTAGTTAACTTAACTTCAACTAGATTCTTCATATTTGCTTTTCGTCACGCAAAAAAAATGTCACGATATCATGACATTTCTGCCCCTTTGACTTTTTCTTGGTTGTTGACCGTGAAAACATGACATGTCGCAATATCGCGACACTTTTTGCCTCCATGTCCTTTTCTCAGCTTGCACCTACGAAAACATAGCATGTCGCGATATCATGACACTTTTTGCCTCCGTACACTCTACTTGGCTTGCACCAGCAAAAACATGACATGTTGCAAAATTGTGACACTTTTCGCTTCCTTGCACTCTTCTCGGCATGCACCAACGAAAACATGACATGTGGCAAAATCATGACACTTTTGCTGCCTTGTGCCTTTCTCTGCCTTTCACCCAAAAAATGGAACATGTCACGAAATCGTGATACTTTCGCTGCCTTGTGCCTTTCTCTGCCTTTCACCCGTGAAAACCCAACATGTCGTAAAATCGTGACACTTTCACTGCCTTGTGCTTTTCTCTGCCTTTCGCCCGCAAAAACGGAACATGTCATGAAATCATGACACTTTCACTGCCTTGTGCTTTTCTCTGCCTTTCACCTACGAAAATGAAACATGTCATGAAATCGTGACACTTTCGCTGCCTTGTGCTTTTCTCTGCTTGAGGTCGTGAAAACCCGACATGTCGCGATATCACGACATATTTTCTTTCGTACTGCCTCTCTTGCAAATTTTTGCGAAATCGTGACACTTTTCTTTGTGAGCTTCTTCTCTCAAACATGTCATGAAATCGCAACACATTTTCGTCCGTACTGCCTCTCTTGCAAATTATCGCGAAATCGTGACACTTTTCTTTGCAAGCTCCTTCTCCCCGAACATGTCGCAAAATCGTGACAGTTTTCTTTGCTTGCGCCTTGTCTCCAAACATGTCACAAAATCGTGACAGTTTTCTTTGCCTATGCCTTCTCTCCAAACATGTCGTGAAATCGTGATAGTTTTTCTTGCATGCGAAGCTTCTTCAAACATGTCACGAAATCGCAACAGTTTTTCCTGCATGTGCTTCTTCTTCGAACATGTCACGAAATCGTGACAATTTTCCCTACATGCGCTTCTTCTTCGAACATGTCATGAAATCACAATAGTTTTTCTTGTGCTTTCTCTCTCTTCTAACATGTCACAAAATCATGATAGTTTTCCTTATGCTTTCTCTCTCTTCTAACATGTCACGAAATCGTGACAATTTTCCTTGCACTTTCTCTCTCTTCTAACATGTCGTGATATCATAATAGTTTTCCTTATGCTTTCTCTCTCTTCTAACATGTCGCGATATCGTGACAGTTTCTCATGCTTGCTCAACATGTCGCGATATCGCGACAGTTTCTCATGCTTGCTCAACATGTCACGATATCGCAACACTTTTCTTACTTGTCTTTTTCTTTGAGCTTTTGCATATGGGCCACTTTTGTCTTCTTGGAAATTCACTGTACATGCTTTGACTGCTCTGAACTCTTGTTCACTTCATCAACCGATCTATCTAATGACCTCTACACTCCTGTCCATTGCATCAACCAATCCTCTATCTGTGTTGACAACAATGAAAATACTTTGGCTACACCTTGCTCATCAATGAACTCCTATCCATTATACTTTGGCTGCACCTTGCTCATCAATGAACTCCTGTCCATTGCACTTTGGCTGCACCTTGCTCATCAATGAACTCCTATCCATTGCATCAACTGATCAACCTGACTGTGTTGACAACAATGACAATAATTTTGCTGCACCTTGCTCAACAATCTCCCCCTTTGGAATTGTTGGCAACACTCATGCAATCTCCTGTAATTCCTTGTAATTCTTCTTCCCCTTTGACAATAATACCAAAGGGCTGCTGCAGACTCCCCCTGAGTCCATGCACAACATTTTGAGGCACAAATTATTACAGTTAGCAAAAAATTACAAACATGAGCAAAAAGATAATCAAATATATAATTGCTCCCCATGAGAATGTGGTCCTGATAGCTAGTCAGTTCTTGGGAAGCATGACCACTCCCAATTGTTATATTATAGAAGACTTTGTCTCTCTACTACATTGACTGGTGGACCTCTCTCCACTTGAAGAATCCTCACTCAGATCTATCTTCAACTATGTTGGCTACTGGATCTCTATCCATTGAGACTCTATTTTTTGTACTCTATCAATAGGCTCACACAGAACCCGCTTAACAAGCTCACATAGAACTTGTCCAATGTTGAATAACAAGCTCATACAAAACTCGTCCAAATATGCTCCAACAAGCTCACTAAGAACCTGTCTGAAATCTGCTCTAGAAGTCTGTCCCAACACTGTCTTCAAATATTTCCCAAAGGCCTTCTCAAAGGCTCAATCAATCATTCTCAAGAAGTATTCAAAATGAACTCAACAATGAATGACAATCTCAAATCAAATCCACTTCATAGAATTATAAAGAGAATTGTTAGAGACTTAATATCTTCTAACCTCAATCTCAACTCAACATAGAATGATGGAATAATTTATTTCAGAGAACTTTAAAAATCACTTCACACAAATCTTGACTAGGCTTAATCAAATCAACTCAACCAATCATCACCAAGCTGGAAACCATCTGACTGCTAGGTATTGACAGTGGACCATTACCTCTAGAATTGGAACCTCAATCTGCATGCAGTCATCAACACTCAACATTCTGCTTCTTGATAGGACATATGTTAGGACTACTCAATGTCTTAGGTGAACGTTCTTCACGTGATTCCAGGGAGCATTTCTCCTTGCTGCGATCAAGGGATTCCTCGAGCAATATCTCACATTCCTCAAATAATGCAAGACTTTCTTAGGTGCATAGGTATCTTGTCCTCCTTAGCGCTTCACCACCTGGGCGCTATTCTCTCAATGTCTCTGCCTTGCATGTGCAGCTTGGCACTCTTGATGAACTAGGTGCTAGTGCTACTGTTTTCTTTGACTCTGGATTCTCTTTGATAACGACTACTTCTTTAGAGAAAATTGATGCTCTCTTATACCAAACAAAGTGTTGTATTTTTTATTAAGAAACGCATGCCTTCCCAGCTACACGTTGGTACTAATTTTCATAATGATCATGAAGAGTTTTACCATAGTCCTCCCTCGATATTGGTAGATAAATCCAGACATACTCACAACACAGATTCTATGTTATCTACAGATTGGGAATGATACAGGCTTCAAAACTAGCACCTGCCAGCTTATGCTTCCATGAAATGACAACTTGTACTACATGTTCTATCTCAGATAATGCCTATCAGTTGCTGCATCAAAAACCTAGCTATTCAGCATGTTGTTCTGCTAAAGCACATCAGTTTGACACTATCTGCTATTGTAACCACCATCACCAGAGAGATTTCACAATAATAAAAAAATTGGCTCTGTCAAGCCAACGTCTCATGCTCTTGCTTATTACCTCCACAAACAACTACATGAACTAAAACACATTTTAACAACTACACGACAACTCCCCCTGACTACTTGTCTTTCATCCTCAGATAACCAAACAACATAGGAGCATTAAAAACTTTAAGATTGCTCCCCTTGAGGATGTGCTACCTGGATCTTCTTAGTGCAATAGCAGAGTAATCTCCTTCAGTCCAAGGAGACACAATTTCCTCTCTTCTTTCTTTCTCCAATATTTCTTGAACTTAGGCTGAAGGTTTTCAACTGCATCCCTATTTTGAACCTTTTCGTGAACTTGAACATTTCTCTTGGGTGGTTTTCTCTTGTTCCTTGATGGATGATTATTTTCCTTTCTTTGCTGCATATGATTTCTTCCCTTTCTGTGTTGCATTCTTTGCATCTGATGAAATCTAATTTGATGCATATGATTTCTTTCCTATCTATGTTGTATTCTTTGCATTTGATGAAATCTACTTTGATGCATATGATTTCTTTCCTGTCTGTGTTGCATTCTTTGCGTCTGATGAAATCTATTGTCTTGCCATAGATTCGATACAAAAGTTCTTGGACAAGACCTTGCTATGTGCCCATGACCATTACATTTAAAACATTGCACATGGTGTTCAACAGATGTATTTCTACCAGCATAACTCTTTGATCTATTATTCAATCCACAATACATTGTCTTGTGACCATAATGGTTGCATCTAAAACAATAGCCATTAAAAGCATTATTATGAATAGAGTGAGAGTGATAGAACATCTTTTGTTGTGGTTGCTTTGCTGTAGATCTCCTTTGAAATTTTCTTCCTTTTGAAGATTCAGCTTCAGACTTTTCTTGCTTCGATCCTTCAATAGTGAACTTCTTCTTCTCTGCATATTTGGAAGATGAAGGTTGTTCAGCTTCATATCCAAGACCAAGCTTACACATGGGGATTCTTTGATGACTTATCATTTTATCTAGCAACTCTGTGCTCTTCTCAAATTTGAGATTTGTAGTGGCCTCTTCTAGTTGTTTCTTCAATAAATCAATCTCCTATTCTTGTTTGCAGCAAACAATCTCTTTCTTATTGATCTGTGACTTGAGAGTTTCTTCAATCCTTTTGGACTCTTCTACTTGCAGCTTTAGATCACTAAAAACTTTGTTAGATTCCTCTTCACGTTTGCTACACACATCGACTTTATCATCCAGGTGTGACTTCAAGGCTTCTTCTATTTTCTTGGCTTTATGAATTTGTAAGAAGAGATCTTCGATCTTATCCCCATATTCTTCCAACTTCTTGGACAGTCTTCTGTTCTTTTTCTTTTCTATATTCAACTCTTCAAGTGCAGCGTTCAACTCACCTTCTACATATACTTCACCCTCAAGGTTTTTATCACATGCTTCAGAGTTCACTCCTATTTTTTCAAAATTCACTCCTATATTTTCTAGTTCAATTTTCTCTTCCACAGGAACTGAAACTGACTGAGATGCCTTATTTGAGGAGGATCTATTTTTCTTACCCATTGTGTACTAATCCAAGATCAACCCTAGCTGATTTAGCCAGATAAGGAAAACTGGCTTTGATACCAATGGATAGTCTCACAATGACACTGAGAGGGGGGGTGAATCAGTGTAGCTCTTAAAACTTAAATCTTCAATTCTTAATGCCTAAACAATGAAAGCTTAAAATTCAATAAAGCAAATATACCAAGAGAGAATCACACAACACAAGATGTATCGAGGTTCACCAGTTTTGGCTACTCAAAAGTGACTTTTTAGACTCCCATCCAAATCCAGTCTTTGAAAAATACCAATTTTACAATCAATTTACCAGCACCCACTGGAAGGAGCACCAACCCCTGATTTATCCGCAACAACGAAAGGAGCACCAACCCCCGATTTACCAAGCACCAACTAGAAGGAGCACCAACCCCTTATGCCAAGCACCAACTTGGACTTCTGTTCTGAAGCTAGAAGTTTGACATAAAGATGCCTTCACTTTTTCAAGACCCTGATTGGTCTATTGCTTTCTCAACACTTTCTTACTCTTCACACAACACACACTCTGCTCGCTCTCCTCTTGTACCTGTCGCAAGATTAACTTCGCCTCACTTTAATCTCAAGCGCTCTCTCTCTGTTTCAACAGCACATAACTTCTCCATGCAAACCTCCTTTTACAACATCTTAGTCTTTATTTTTAACTTTCATATTTACGCATGCAACCCGTAACTGTTGTAACTGCACGTATAACTGTACCTATAACTATCGTACCGAATTTCATTAACTTTTCTTATTTTAGCTGCATGATATTCTTCTATAATGACACCTGTAACTGTCGTATCAACTTCTTCTGTAATTGCACCTGTAACTGCACCTGTAACTATCATATCGACTCCTTCTGTAACTGCACCTGTAACTGTCGTATCAACTTCTTCTATAACTACACCTGTAACTGTCGTTGTACTCCAGTTAACTTAACTTCGGTTGGGTTCTTCATTTTTGCTTTTTGTCACGCAAAAAAATATGTCGCGATATCACGACATTTCTACCCCTTTGACTTTTTCTTGGCTGTTGACCACGAAAACATGACATGTCGCGATATCACGACACTTTCTGCCTCCTTGTCCTTTTCTCAGCTTGCACCCACAAAAACACAGCATGTCATGATATCGTGACACTTTTCGCCTCTGTACACTCTACTTGGCTTGCACCAGTGAAAACATGACATGTCACGAAATCATGACACTTTTTGCTTCCTTGCACTCTTCTCGGCATGCACCAGCGAAAACATGACATGTCACGAAATCGTGACACTTTTGCTGCCTTGTGCCTTTCTCTACATTTCACCCACAAAAATGGAACATGTCATAAAATCGTGACACTTTCACTGCCTTGTGCCTTTCTCTGCCTTTCACCCATGAAAACAGAACATGTCGCGAAATCGTGACACTTTCGCTGCCTTGTGCTTTTCTCTGCCTTTTTCTCGCAAAAACGGAATATGTCACAAAATCGCAACACTTTCGCTGCCTTGTTCTTTTCTCTGCCTTTCGCCCGTGAAAACGGAACATGTCACGAAATCACGACACTTTTGCTGCCTTGTGCTTTTCTCTGCTTTGGGTCACGAAAACCTGACATGTCATGATATCGTGACATTTTTCCTCCTTAGCACTTTTCTTTTCATCGGGTCGCGAAAACCTGACATGTCGCGATATCGCGACATATTTTCTTCTGTACTGCCTCTCTTGCAAATTTTTGCGAAATTGCGACACTTTTCTTTGCGAGCTTCTTCTCTCAAACATGTCACAAAATCGTGACACATTTTCGTCCGTACTGCCTCTCTTGCAAATTGTCATGAAATCGCGACACTTTTCTTTGCAAGCTCCTTCTCCCCGAACATGTCACGAAATCGTGACAATTTTCTTTGCTTGCGCCTTCTCTCCTCTCCAAACATGTCATGAAATCGCGACAGTTTTCTTTTCCTGCACCTTCTCTCCAAACATGTCCCGAAATTGCAATAATTTTTCTTGCATGCGAATCTTCTTCAAACATGTCACGAAATCACGACAGTTTTTCTTGCATGCGCTTCTTCTTCGAACATGTCACAAAATCATGACAGTTTTCCCTGCATGCGCTTCTTCTTCGAACATGTCACGAAATTGTGACAATTTTTCTTGCACTTTCTCTCTCTTCTAACATGTCATGAAATCACGACAATTTTCCTTGCTCTTTCTCTCTCTTCTAACATGTCGCGAAATCATCACAGTTTTCCTTGCGCTTTCTCTCTCTTCTAACATGTCGCGATATCACAACAGTTTTCTTTTCTTCTCAACATGTCGTGATATCGTGACAGTTTTCCTTGCGCTTTCTCTCTCTTCTAACATGTCGCGATATCACAACAGTTTTCTTTTCTTCTCAACATGTCGCGATATCGCGACAGTTTTCTTACTTGTCTTTTTCTTTGAGCTTTTGCATATGGGCCACTTCTGTCTTCTTGAAAATTCACTGTACATGCTCTGACTACTCTGAACTCTTGTTCACTTCATCAACCGATCTATCTAATGACCTCTGCACTCCTATCCATTGCATCAACCGATCCTCTGTCTGTGTTGACAATAATGACAATACTTTGGCTGCACCTTGCTCATCAATGAACTCTTATCCATTATACTTTGGCTGCACCTTGCTCATCAATGAACTCTTGTCCATTGCACTTTGGCTGCATCTTGCTCATCAATGAACTCCTTTCCATTGTATCAACTGATCAACCTGACTATGTTGATAACAATGACAATAATTTTGTTGCACCTTGCTCAACAATATCCCCCTTTGGAATTGTTGGCAACACTCATGCAATATCCTATAATTCCATGTAATTCTTCTTCCCCTTTGACAATAATACCAAAGGGCTACTGCAGACTCCCCCTGAGTCCATGCACAACATTCTCAGGCACAAATTATTATAGTTAGCAAAAAATTACAAACATGAGCAAAAATACAAAGGGCTGCTGCATTCTCATGCTCCTGCTTATTACCTCCACAAACAACTACATGAACTAAAACACATTTTGACAACTATACGACAACTCCCCCTGACTACTTGCCTTTCATCTTCAGATAACCAAACAAAATAGGAGCATTAAAAACTTTAAGATTGCTCCCCCTGAGGATGTGCTACCTGGATCTGCTTAGTGCAATAGCGGAGTAATCTCCTTCAGTCCAAGGAGACACAATTTCCTCTCTTCTTTCTTTCTCCAATCTTTCTTGAACTTAGGCTGAAGGTTTTCAACTGCATCCCTATTTTGAACCTTTTCGTGAACTTGAAAATTTCTTTTTGGTGGTTGTCTCTTGTACATCCTTGATGGATGATTATTTTCCTTTCTTTGATGCATATTATTTCTTCCCTGTCTTTGTTGCATTATTTGCATCTGATGAAATCTAATTTGATGCATATGATTTCTTTCCTGTCTGTGTTGCATTCTATGTGTCTGATGAAATCTACTTTGATGCATATGATTTATTTCCTGTCTGTGTTGCATTCTTTGCATTTGATGAAATATATTGTCTTGCGATAGATTCAATACAAAAGTTCTTGGATAAGACCTTGCTATGTGCCCATGACCATTACATTTAAAACATTGCACATGGTGTTCAACAGATGTATTTCTACCAACATAACTCTTTGATCTATTATTCAATCCACAATACATTGCCTTGTGACCATAATGGTTGCATCTAAAACAATAGCCATTAAAAGCATTATTATGAATAGAGTGAGAGTGATAGAACCTCTTATGTTGTGGTTGCTTTGTTGTAGATCTCCTTTGAGATTTTCTTCCTTTTGAAGATTCAGCTTCATACTTTTCTTGCTTCGATCCTTCAACAGTGAACTTCTTCTTCTCTGCATATTTGGAAGATGAAGGTTTTTTAGCTTCATATCCAAGACCAAGCTTACACATGGGGCTTCTTTGATGACTTATCATTTTATCTAGCAACTCTGTGCTCTTCTCAAATTTGAGATTTGTATTGGCCTCTTCTAGTTGTTTCTTCAATAAATCAATCTCCTCTTCTTGTTTGTAGCAAACAATCTCTTTCTTATTGATCTGTGACTTGAGAGTTTCTTCAATCCTTTTGGACTCTTCTACTTGCAGCTTTAGATCACTAAAATTTTTGTTAGATTCCTCTTCACGTTTGCTACACACATCGACTTTATCATCCAGGTGTGACTTCAAGGCTTCTTCTATTTTATTGGCTTTAAGAATTTGTAAGAAGAGATCTTCGATCTTATCCCCATATTCTTCAAACTTCTTGGATAGTATTCTGTTCTTTCTCTTTTCTATATTCAACTCTTCAAGTGCAGCGATCAACTCACCTTCTAGATATACTTCACCCTCAAGGTTTTTATCACATGCTTCAGAGTTCACTCCTATATTTTCTAGTTCAATTTTCTCTATCATAGGAACTGAAACTGATTGAGATGCCTTATTTGAGGAGGATCTATTTTTCTTACCCATTGTGTACTAATCCAAGATCAACCCTAACTGATTTAGCCTGATAAGGGAAACTGGCTTTGATACCAATGGATAGTCTCATAATGACACTGAGAGGGGGGGTGAATCAGTGTAGCTCTTAAAACTTAAATCTTCAATTCTTAATGCCTAAATAATGAAAACTTAAAATTCAATAAAGCAAATATACCAAGAGAGCATCACACAACACAAGATGTATTGAGGTTCACCAATTTTGGCTACTCCTCAAAAGTGACTTTTTGGACTCCCATCCAAATCCAGTCTTTGAAAAATACCAATTTTATAATCAATTTACCAACAGCCACTGGAAGGAGCACCAACCCCTGATTTATCTGCAACAACGAAAGGAGCACCAACCCCCGATTTACCAAGCACCAACTGGAAGGAGCACCAACCCCTGATGCCAAGCACCAACTTGGACTTATGTTTTGAAGCTAGAAGTTTGACATAAAGATGCCTTCACTTTTTCAAGACCCTGACTGGTCTATTGCTTTCTCAACACTTTCTTACTCTTCACACAACACACACTCTGCTCGCTCTCCTCTTGCACCCGTCGCAAGATTAACTTTGCCTTGCTTTAATCCTGAGTGCTCTCTCTTCATTTCAATAGCACATAACTTCTCCTTGTAGACCTCATTTTATAACATCTTAGTCTCTATTTTTAACTTCCATATTTACGCATGCAACCTGTAACTATTGTAACTGCACCTATAATTGCACCTGTAACTGTCATACCGACTTTCGTTAACTTTTCTTATTTTAGCTGCATGATCTTCTTCTGTAACAACACCTGTAACTGTCGTATCAACTTCTTCTATAACTGCACCTGTAACTCCACTTGTAACTGTCGTATCGAATCCTTCTGTAACTGCACCTATAACTGTCGTATCAAATTCTTCTGTAACTACACCTGTAACTGTCGTTCTACTCTAGTTAACTTAACTTCGGCTGGGTTCTTAATTTTTGCTTTTCGTCACGCAAAAAAAAATGTCATGATATCATGACATTTCTGCCCCTTTGAATTTTTCTTGGCTGTTGACCGTGAAAACATGACATGTCGCGATATCGCGACACTTTCCACCTCTTTGTCCTTTTCTCGGCTTGCACCCACGAAAACACAGCATGTCATGATATCATGACAATTTTCGCCTCCGTACACTCTACTTGGCTTGCACCAGCAAAAACAAGACATGTCTCAAAATCGTGACACTTTTTGCTTCCTTGCACTCTTCTCGGCATGCACCAATGAAAACATGACATGTCACGAAATCGTGACACTTTTGCTGCATTGTGCCTTTCTCTGCCTTTTGCCTACGAAAATGGAACATGTCACGAAATCGTGACACTTTCGCTGCCTTGTGCCTTTCTCTGCATTTCGCCCGTGAAAACAGAACATGTGAAATTGCGACACTTTCGCTGCCTTGTGCTTTTATCTGCCTTTCACCTGCAAAAATGGAACATGTCACAAAATCATGACACTTTCGCTGCCTTGTGCTTTTCTCTACATTTTTCCCATGAAAACGAAACATGTCAAAAAATCACGACACTTTTGCTGCCTTGTGCTTTTCTTTGCTTCGGGTCATGAAAACCCGACATGTCACGATATCGTGACATTTTTCTCTTTAGCACTTCTCTTTTCATTGGGTCATGAAAAACTGACATGTCGCAATATCACGACATATTTTCTTTCGTACTGCCTCTCTTGCAAATTTTCACAAAATTGTGACACTTTTCTTTGCGAGCTTCTTCTCTCAAACATGTCGCGAAATTACGACACATTTTCGTTCGTACTGCCTCTCTTGCAAATTGTAGCAAAATCATGAAAATTTTCTTTGCAAGCTCCTTCTCCCCGAACATGTCATGAAATCATGACAGTTTTATTTGCTTGCGCCTTCTCTCCAAACATGTCACAAAATCATGATAGTTTTCTTTGCCTGCGCCTTCTCTCCAAACATGTCGTGAAATTGCGACAATTTTTCTTGCATGCGAAGCTTCTTCAAACATGTCACAAAATCGTGATAGTTTTTCCTGCATGCGCTTCTTCTTTGAACATGTCATGAAATTGTGACAATTTTCCCTACATGCGCTTCTTCTTCGAACATGTCATGAAATCATGACAGTTTTTCTTGCGCTTTCTCTCTCTTCTAACATGTGAAATCGTGACAGTTTTCCTTGCGCTTTCTCTCTCTTCTAACATGTCGCAAAATCATAAAAATTTTCCTGGCACTTTCTCTCTCTTCTAACATGTCACGATATCACGATAGTTTTCTTTTCTTCTCAACATGTCATGATATCATGACAGTTTTCCTTGCTCTTTCTTTCTCTTCTAACATGTCGCGATATCACGACAATTTCTCATGCTTGCTCAACATGTCGCGATATCGCGATAGTTTTCTTACTTGTATTTTTCTTTGAGATTTTGCATATGGGCCACTTTTGTCTTCTTGGAAATTCACTGTACATGCTCTAACTGCTCTGAACTCTTGTTCACTTTATCAACCGATCTATCTAATGACCTCTGCACTCCTGTCCATTGCATCAACCGGTCCTCTGTCTGTGTTGACAACAATGACAATACTTTGGCTGCACCTTGCTCATCCATGAACTCCTATCCATTATAATTTGGCTGCACCTTGCTCATCAATGAACTCCTATCCATTGCACTTTGGCTGCACCTTGCTCATCAATGAACTCCTATCCATTGCATCAACTGATCAACCTGACTATGTTGACAACAATGACAATAATTTTGTTGCACCTTGCTCAACAATCTCCCCCTTTGGAATTGTTGGCAACACTCATGCAATCTCCTGTAATTCCTTGTAATTCTTATCCCCATTTGACAATAATACCAAAGGGCTGCTGCAGACTCCCCTTGAGTCCATGCACAACATTCTTAGGCACAAATTATTACAGTTAGCAAAAAATTACAAATATGAGCAAAAAGATAATCAAATATATAATTGCTCCCCTTGAGAATGTGGTCCTGATAGCTAGTCAGTTCTTGGGAAGCATGACCACTCCAAATAATTATATTATAGAAGACTTTGTCTCTCTGCTACATTGACTGGTGGACCTCTCTCCACTTGAAGAATCCTCACTCAGATCTATCTTCAACTGTGTTGGTTGTTGGATCTCTATCCATCGAGACTCTATTTTTTGTACTCTATCAATAGGCTCACACAGAACCTGCTTAACAAGCTCACATAGAACTTGTCCAATGTTGAATAACAAGCTCATACAAAACCTGTCCAAATATGCTCAAACAAGCTCACTAAGAACCTGTCTGAAATATGCTCTAGAAGTCTGTCCCAACAATGTCTTCAAATATTTCCCAAAGGCCTTCTCAAAGGCTCAATCAATCATGCTCAAGAAGTATTCAAAATGAACTCAACAATGAATGACAATCTCAAATCAAATCCACTTCATAGAAGTATAAAGAGAATTGTTAGAGACTTAATATCTTCTAACCTCAATCTCAACTCAACATAGAATGATGGAATAATTTATTTCGGAGAACTTTAAAAATCACTTCACACAAATCTTGACTAGGCTTAATCAAATCAACTCAACCAATCATCACCAAGCTGGAAACCATCTGAATGCTAGGTATTGACAGTGGACCGTTACCTCTAGCATTGGAACCTCAATCTGCATGCAGTCATCAACACTCAACATTATGCTTCATGATAGGACATATGTCAGGACTACTCAATGTCTTAGGTGAACGTTCTTCACGTGATTCCAGGGAGCATTTCTCCTTGCTGCGATCAAGGGATTCCTCGGGCAATATATCGCATTCCTCAAATAATGCAAGACTTTCTTAGGTGCATAGGCATCTTGTCCTCCTTGGTGCTTCACCACCTGGGTGCTTTTCTCTCAACGTCTTTGCCTTGCAAGTGTAGCTTGGCACTCTTGATGAACTGGGTGCTAGTGCTACTATTTTATTTGACTCTGGATTCCCTTTGATAACGACTACTTCTTTAGAGAAAATTGATGCTCTCTTATACCAAACAAAGTGTTGTATTTTTTATTAAGAAATGCACGCCTTCCCAGCTACACGTTGGTAATAATTTTCATAATGATCATGAAGAGTTTTACCATAGTCCTCCCTCGATATTTGTAGATAAATCCAGACGTACTCACAACACGGATTCTATGTTATCTACAGATTGGGAATGATACAGGCTTCAAAACCAGCACCTACCAGCTTATGCTTCCATGACACGATGACCTGTATTGCATGTTCTATCTCAGATAATGCCTATCAGTTGCTACATCAAAAACCTAGCTGTTCACCATGTTGTTCTGTTGAAGCACATAAGTTTGACACTATCTGCTATTGTAACCGCCATCACCAGAGAGATTTCACAATAATTAAAAAATTGGCTCAATCAAGCCAACGTCTTATGCTTCTGCTTATTACCTCCACAAACAACTACATGAACTAAAACACATTTTGAAAACTATACGACAACTCCCCCTGACTACTTGCCTTTCATCCTCAGATAACCAAACAACATAGGAGCATTAAAAAATTTAAGATTGCTCCCCCTGAGGATGTGCTACCTGGATCTGCTTAGTGCAATAGCGGAGTAATCTCCTTTAGTCCAAGGAGACACAATTTTCTCTCTTCTTTCTTTCTCCAATCTTTCTTGAACTTGGGCTGAAGGTTTTCAACTGCATCCCTATTTTGAACCTTTTCGTGAACTTGAACATTTCTCTTGGGTGGTTGTCTCTTGTACATCCTTGATGGATGATCATTTTCCTTTCTTTGATGCATATGATTTCTTCCTTGTCTGTGTTGCATTCTTTGCATCTGATGAAATCTAATTTGATGCATATGATTTCTTTCTTGTCTATGTTGCATTCTTTATGTCTGATGAAATCTACTTTGATGCATATGATTTCTTTCCTGTCTATGTTGCATTCTTTGCGTCTGATGAAATCTATTGTCTTGCCATAGATTCAATACAAAAGTTCTTGGACAAGACCTTGCTATGTGCCCATGACCATTACATTTAAAACATTGCACATGGTGTTCAAAAGATGTATTTCTACTAGCATAACTCTTTGATCTATTATTCAATCCACAATACATTGCCTTGTGACCATAATGGTTGCATCTAAAACAATAGCCATTAAAAGCATTATTATGAATAGAGTGAGAGTGATAGAACCTCTTTTGTTGTGGTTGCTTTGTTGTAGATCTCCTTTGATATTTTATTCCTTTTGAAGATTCAACTTCAGACTTTTCTTGCTTTGATCCTTCAATAATGAAATTCTTCTTCTCTGCATATTTGGAAGATGAAGGTTGTTCAGCTTCATATCTAAGACCAAGCTTACACATGGGGCTTCTTTGTTGACTTATCATTTTATCTAGCAACTCTATGCTTTTCTCAAATTTGAGATTTGTATTGGCCTCTTCTAGTTGTTTCTTCAATAAATCAATCTCCTCTTCTTGTTTGCAGCAAACAATCTCTTTCTTATTGATCTATGACCCGAGAGTTTCTTCAATTCTTTTGGACTCTTCTACTTGCAACTTTAGATCACTAAAAACTTTGTTAGATTCCTCTTCATGTTTGCCACACACATCGACTTTATCATCCAGGTGTGACTTCAATGCTTCTTCTATTTTCTTGGATTTATGAATTTGTAAGAAGAGATCTTCGATATTATCCCCATATTCTTCCAACTTCTTGGATAGTCTTATGTTATTTTTCTTTTCTATATTCAACTCTTTAAATGCAACGATCAACTCACCTTCTAGATATACTTCACCCTCAAGGTTTTTATCACATGCTTTAGAGTTCACTCCTATTTTTTTAGAATTCTCTCCTATATTTTCTAGTTCAATTTTCTCTTCCACAAGAACTGAAACTGACTGAGATGCCTTATTTGAGGAGGATCTATTTTTCTTACCCATTGTGTACTAATCTAAGATCAACCCTAGCTTATTTAGCCTGATAAGGGAAACTGGCTCTGATACCAATGGATAGTCTCACAATGACACTAAGAGGGGCGGTGAATCAGTGTAGCTATTAAAACTTAAATCTTCAATTCTTAATGCCTAAACAATGAAAGCTTAAAATTCAATAAAGAAAATATACCAAGAGAGCATCACACAACACAAGATGTACCGAGGTTCACTAGTTTTGGCTACTCCTCAAAAGTGACTGTTTGCACTCCCATCCAAATCTAGTCTTTAAAAAATACCAATTTTACAATCAATTTACCAGCACCCACTAGAAGGAGCACCAACCCTTGATTTATCTGCAACAATAGAAAGGAGCACCAACCCCTGATTTACCAGCACCAACTGGAAGGAGCACCAACCCCTGATGCCAAGCACCAACTTGGAATTCTATTCTGAAGCTAGAAGTTTGACATAAATATGCCTTCACTTTTTCAAGACCCTGACTGGTCTATTGCTTTCTCAACACTTTCTTACTCTTCACACAACACACACTCTACTCGCTCTCCTCTTGCACCCGTCACAAGATTAACTTCGCCTCGCTTTAATATCGAGCGCTTTCTCTCTGTTTCAACAACACATAACTTCTCCATGCAGACCTCCTTTTATAACATCTTAGTCTCTATTTTTAACTTCCATATTTATGCATGCAACCCATAACTGTTGTAAATGCACCTGTAACAGTCGTACCGACTTTCGTTAACTTTTCTTATTTTAGCTGCATGATCTTCTTCTGTAATGACACCTGTAACTATCGTATCAACTTCTTCTATAACTGCACTTGTAACTATTGTATCGACTCCTTCTGTAACTGCACCTATAACTGTCGTATCAACTTCTTCTATAACTGCATTTGTAACTGTCATTCTACTCCAGTTAACTTAACTTCAGTTGGGTTCTTCATTTTTGCTTTTCATCACGCAAAAAAAATATGTTGCGATATCACGACATTTCTGCCCCTTTGACTTTTTCTTCGCTATTGACCATGAAAACATGACATGTCACGATATCTCGACACTTTCTGCCCCCTTGTCCTTTTCTCAGCTTGCACCCACAAAAACATAGCATGTTGTGATATTGTGACACTTTTTGCCTTCGTACACTCTACTTGGCTTGCACCAACGAAAACATGACATGTCACGAAATCATGACACTTTTTGCTTCCTTGCACTCTTCTCGGCATGCACCAACGAAAACATGACATGTCGCAAAATCATGAAACTTTTGCTGCCTTGTGCCTTTCTCTGCCTTTCGCTCGCAAAAATGGAACATGTCACAAAATCGTGACACTTTCACTGCCTTGTGCCTTTCTCTGCCTTCCCGTGAAAATAGAACATGTCGTGAAATCGTGACACTTTCACTGCCTTGTGATTTTCTCTGCCTTTCGCCCGCAAAAATGGAACATGTCACGAAATCGTGACACTTTCACTGCCTTATGCTTTTCTTTGCATTTCACTCACGAAAACGAAACATGTCACGAAATAGTGACAGTTTCACTGCCTTGTGCTTTTCTCTGCTTTGGGTCTTAAAAAGAAAACATGTCGCGATATCGCGACATATTTTCTTTCGTATTGCCTCTCTTGCAAATTTTTGTGAAATTGTGACACTTTTCTTTGCGAGCTTCTTCTCTCAAACGTGTCACAAAATCGTGACACATTTTTGTCAGTACTGCCTCTCTTGCAAATTGTCGTAAAATCATGACACTTTTCTTTGCAAGCTCCTTCTCCCCGAACATGTCACGAAATCGCAATAGTTTTCTTTGCTTGCACCTTCTCTCTAAACATGTCATGAAATCACAATAGTTTTCTTTTCCTGCGCCTTCTCTCCAAACATGTCACGAAATCGCGACAGTTTTTCTTGCATGCGAAGCTTCTTCAAACATGTCGCGAAATCGTGACAGTTTTTCCTACATGCGCTTCTTCTTCGAACATGTCACGAAATCATGACAGTTTTCCCTGCATGCGATTCTTCTTCAAACATGTCATGAAATCGTGATAGTTTTTCTTGCACTTTCTCTTTCTTCTAACATGTCACAAAATCGTGACAGTTTTCCTTGTGCTTTCTCTCTCTTCTAACATGTCACAAAATCATGACAGTTTTCCTTGCACTTTCTCTCTCTTCTAACATGTCGTGATATCATGACAGTTTTATTTTCTTCTCAACATGTCGCGATATCGCGACAATTTTCCTTGCACTTTCTCTCTCTTCTAACATGTCACGATATTGTGACAATTTCTCATGCTTGCTCAACATGTCGCGATATTGCGACAGTTTTCTTACTTGTCTTTTTCTTTGAGATTTTGCATATGGGCCACTTTTGTCTTCTTGGAAATTCACTGTACATGCTCTAACTGCTCTGAACTCTTGTTCACTTCATCAACCGATCTATCTAATGACCTCTGCACTCCTGTCCATTGCATCGACCGATCCTCTATCTGTGTTGACAACAATGACAATACTTTGGCTGCACCTTGCTCATCAATGAACTCCTATCCATTATAATTTGGTTGCACCTTGCTCATCAATGAACTCCTATCCATTACAATTTGGCTACACCTTGCTCATCAATGAACTCCTGTCCATTGCATCAACTGATCAACCTGACTATGTTGACAACAATGACAATAATTTTGTTGCACCTTGCTCAACAATCTCCCCCTTTGGAATTGTTGGCAACACTCATGCAATCTCCTGTAAAAAACAAATAACAACAAAAGAAAACAACAAAAAAACATGAACAACAAAAAAAAACAAAACAAAAGAACCCACCCACCTTAAAAAACTAAACAAAAAAAAGAAAAAAGAAAAAATAAAAAAGAAAAAAGAAAAAAGAAATTGAACATAACAATGACCTATCTAGACCATAAGACTATTAACGCAAGAATCAACAGAGGAAACAAAATAAAGAATAGAATGAGATAGGGAACTAAAAAAACTGAATGAACCAAAGAGAAGCAAAAAAAACAAGAAAAAACTAGGTACCTTCAAAACTGGAGCCATCCAAAGAAATGATAGAAAAAAGAGCTTCCCTAATTTGAGAAGCCCACCATATAGGAGGGTGGCCATAACAAGTAAGATCACCTTTTTCCAAAGCCCAATTAGCTAAAGCATCAACCCTATTGTTTTGATCTCTGACCATATGATTGTAATCAACTTTCAAAAATCCCATCTGGATTAATTGAATCTTCTCAATAATTCTTTTTATTCTCCAATCCACCTTATGATTCTTAGGAGTCTTCAAGAGATTAATCATAAGTTGAGAGTCAGAATCAACTAACACCTTTTCCCATCCAACCTTAGTAGCCTCCTGAAGGCCTCTGAGGATACCATACCCCTCAACAAGGTTATTGGAAAGAATACCCAAATTCTCAGCAAAAGTAAAAACAAGGGAGCCATATGAAAGTCTACCAATTCCTCCCACACTGGCTTTTCCGGGGTTCCCTCTAGAGGCTCCATCGGTATTGACTTTTCCAAAATCCGTAGGAGGAGGTTGCCAATTTCTAGTCCTATCCATCTTACTAATACTCACATTCCCTTTAAGATGGTTGCCCTTAGAATATTTAATCTTCAATATTTGCATCACTTGATCCCATCTTTGGTGGTAGTTTTGGGGGTGATTAAGGAGTTGATGGAATGATTCAACTAAGTTGGCTATGGTATTTTGCCAAATATAATGAATATCCTTCCTATCTTTATTAAAAATGTGTTTGTTCCTTTCATTCCAACTATTCCAAAGAAGAATTGTAGAATTCATCCAAAATAATTGCCTAATAAAATGATCAACACCCTCTTGATTAGGCCAATCCCTCCAAAGCTATTCAAAAGTAAAAAAATTGGACCACTGTAAACCAAGTAAAGTGGCCATTCTCCTCCATAGCTCAGAGGCTAAAGTACACTCAATAAAAATATGGTTGAGATTTTCTACATTCTCTTCACACATTTCACATCTAAAAGGGCCATGAAAACCATGCTTCATAAGTTGCTCACCAGTAAGCACCCTACGATGCAATAAAAGCCAATTAAAGAACCTCACCTTAGGCCAAATATTTTGAGTCCACAATCGAGAAAATATGTTAGAAGAATGGTTGGGATTATTATGGCATAAGGTCAAATAACCTTGAGCAACTGAATACTCACCCTTAGTAGTGTTGTTCCATCCAAAACAATATTTTTCATGGGACCAAGAGAGGGATCTCATATGAAGGATGCCTTGGATATCTTGTCTTTGCCTTTCTAGGATTTGAATAGGCCAGTCCTCAATAGGGATCCAATATCTACCAACCTTTGAATTACCAATATGGTACCGACAGTAATTAGCCACCTTTATCGAATTAGCTCGATGAAGCTCCTCCATCCAAGGCCTCCAATCGAGAAATTGAGTTATCAAAGGCTTGTGACCATCCCAAGAATCTATCCAAAAATTTGCATGTTGACCATTATGAATGATCCAAAATAATTTTTTCTTTATCAAATCCTCACCAGTATTAAGAACTGCTAAAATGGGAGAACCTTTGGTAGGAAATTGATATCGAACAAGGTCTTCAAGTCTTTTGTTCTCAGCATATTTAGCATGGAGATTATTTGCCCAAAGAGCATTGGGGTTATGCAACATCCTCCAATATAGTTTAGCAGCTAAAGCTTTATTGTTATTAATTGAAGACCGGAATCCTAACCCCCCTTCACTCTTAGGAAGACATAAAATATCCCATTTCACCAAGGCCCATTTTCTTTTCTCCTTAGTACCACTCCAAAGGAAAATATGACTGATTTGATCCAATTCTCCAACAACCTTTGGGTTATTCAAAATGGAAGAAACCTAAATAGGAATAGCTTGAAGGACTGATTTTACCAAGGTGATTCTACCCCCAGAAGAAAGCCACTTGTTGGTCCACTTTCCAATTTTCTTCTTGACTTTGTCCAACAACCAATTCCAATATTTATTGTTTTGCCTTAGAATATTTATGAGAATACCTAAATAAGTGATTGGAAGAGAGGTCTTCTTATATCTTAATTTATCCAAGACCATGGATTCCTGTCTAGCAGAGCAGTGAAAGAAAATAACTTTAGATTTGTCTTCATTGATCAACTGCCCAATAGCCTTAGAAAAATAGCTAATGATTTGCTTAATATTAGAAGCTTCCTTAACTGTAGCTTTACCTAAAAGAGTAGAGTCATCCACTAATTGAAGATGAGAGATAGGTCTAGCTCCATGAGCAATGGTAACTCCCTCAAGGGTTTTGTTTTCCCTATTTTTGGTTATAGTCCTATCCAAGCATTCAACAAGAATGATGAATAAATAAGGGGATAGCGGGTCACCTTGCCTAATACCTCTAGAAGCTAGGAATTACTGAGAAGGCCTGCCATTGATAAGAACTAAGTAGGAAACTAAAGAGATACATCCCATAATCCAATCCATCCAATCCTTATAGAAACCAAATTGCCTCAAAACTTTGATAAGGAAGTGCCAATCCACTCTGTCATAAGCTTTGGATAAGTCTAATCGAATGAACATGGAAGGAGAATTTTGCATATCCATGGAATGGATGGCTTCCTGAGCAAGAACTATCTCATCTACTATTTGACGACCTTCCACATAACCCCCTTGCTTTGGGGAAATAATATTATGCAAAAGAGGCTTCAACCTTTTTGCCATGATTTTAGTAATGATTTTGAGAAGAACATTACATAAAGCAATAGGTCTAAAAGTTGAGATATGATCAACCTCTTGAGCTTTTGGAATAAGAGTAATATAAGTTTTATTGATAACCTTCAAAATTTCTTTGGCTTTCTTGGCTTATTCCACCACCTCTAATAAATCAACATGAAGGATATCCCAATTTTCTTGGTAGAACTCAATGGGAAAACCATCAAGACCTAGGGTTTTCCATTTTTGTATTTTAAAAACTACTTGTTGAAGCTCATTGATAGTAACAGGAGCAGTAAAAATAGAGTTCTCCTTAGAAGTGATAAGATAAGGGATTGATTGAAGAAAATTTTTTTGTGAAGCTGAGTCAAGAGTAGTAGCAACAAAAATACTGGAAAAGTAATCAACAACAATAGAGTTCATGCCATCCCAAGTATAAACAACATATCCAGAATCTAATTTTAAGGAAGAAATAAAGTTGTGAGATCTTTGATCT
The DNA here is from genome assembly GCA_028583015.1 of Wollemia nobilis. Classification (NCBI taxonomy): domain Eukaryota; kingdom Viridiplantae; phylum Streptophyta; class Pinopsida; order Araucariales; family Araucariaceae; genus Wollemia; species Wollemia nobilis. Next base: position 90,948 of record JAQPPZ010001958.1, read on the forward strand.
AGAAGATATTTGTGGAAGAAATTTGTGTTTCAATCTCCTTCTTTGAGCCATTGAATTCTAGATTTTTGCTTCCATAAGATTTCTTCTCTTTTTTCCCATTCCTCTAACTGAGTTGTGAGTTTAATTTCATCTGCACTTCTCTTCTCTGTGAGGCCATCTAAACGGATTTTCTTATTCAAATTTTCAATATGAGCAATAACTTCATGTTTTTTTTATGAACATCCCCAAACTCTTTCCAGTTCCAAGTATTTATTTTGGATTTAATGTATTGTAGTATTTTGGCAAAATAGAACATCTTAGTCCCATGCCTAGGTTTACCTTCCTTCCACCATTATTGCACACGAGGTCTGAAGGAAATGTCTCTAAGACACATTAATTGAAAATGAAAAGGAGAGAAACTCACATTGGTTTTCCACATTTCCACCATGACTAGCCAATGATATGAACCAACATTATTAAGAGTCTTCACTTTAGGAATGTGACCATGGATTAAGAAATTTTTAGAGAGCAAAAACCTATTCAATATCTCCATTATACAAGCTAAGCCTTGCCTTCTATTGGACCAAGTCATAAGGCCATTATCTGCTTGGATATCCACAAGATGGAGGTTTGCAATATACTTGCTCATGAGGTCAGTTATTTTGTCCAAATTTCTATTTCCCCCCTTTTCTCATCCAGAGAGAGGATGGTATTGAAATCTCCTTCGATCAAGATCCAAGCTTTAGGAAAATGAGAGATAATATGAGTAATATCCTTCCACTGTCTTCTTTTTTCCTCCAAATAAATCAAAGCATAAACAGTAATATAGAGCATAATTTGGTTGGAATGTCTACTTTGAATAGCTATAGCCAACAAACCCCAACTTCCAACCATATGGTGAATAACTACCTCTTTTGGGTCCAAAAGACAAGCAATGCCACTCGAAGTCCCTTGGGAACTGAGGGAAACCACTTTTCCAGATGGCCAAATTTTATTGGCAATTGAGTCCATATCCTCCATTGACATCTTTGTTTCTTGAAGGAAAACAAGATGTGGATGATTTATCTGAATCATTCTTCTAATTTCATTTTGTTTTGAAAAACTCCCTTTGAGTCCTCTAATATTCCAAGTGATGATCTTCATTAATACCAGGGCTAAAAAAGTTGGGAAGGACATTAATCTTACCTTCCTCTACAAGCTTTTCATCTTCTTTTACCATATGATATTGATTGGTCTTGCGACCTGCTTTTTTATTAGAATCCATCTTCAATTTTTTTTCCTTGTTTCTTGACTTATTCCATTTGAATCTGAGATGGCTTCTAACCTTGAAGAATGCTTGCACACAACCAAAATTTTACTAGATGGTTCAATAGAGTCTATATTGGGACCTGCATTATTTGAAGTTTTGACATTTGAAAGATTGTTTTTCTTGTGTAAATTTTCTCCTTTTTTTTTTTCTTGAAAACCTTTGATTTGTTGGTTTGTCTCTGAGTTCTTCCCTTCATATTTGAATTGTGTTTCTAAGATTTTAGTTTCCATTATTTCCTCTTCCTCACTTGGGACATCATTTGTGGAAAATATTTCAAACATATTAGCAGATGACTTTGATTGATCCTTCATAACTGGTTTTTCTGAGTGTTCTTCTTCTTAGGTATTTGGAAACCTACTGAGTTTATATCTTCTTTATTTTGATCAAGAATTTTATTTGGGAAAGCACTTGCCAAATGACCATATTCATGGCAAATTATACAATGAAAAGGAATGTTCTCATAGTCCACTACTTGCTCCCAAGTGTCTTCCCAAAATTGTAATGTGATATTTTTAGGTAGGGTTTTGTCAAAATCCATTAAAACACAAATCCGAGCATAAATAATATGTTCAAAATTTTGAGTACAATCAGCAATCATCATAAAAGTTCCTAAAGAGTTTCCAATTGAAGAAAAAATAGTAGGATTCCAAAATTCAATAGGGAGGCCAAAGAGTCTAACCCACACGGGAGTTATAGAAGGCATATCTTCTTTGAATTTAAATTTAGTATGCCAGGGCTTCATGAAAAGACCTACCCTTCCAAAATACCAAGGACCCCCTTGAAAAGTTTTCTCTCTATCTTCATTATTAGCAAATAAAACAAGAAAATAAACATTTGGATAAATAGAGATTTGTAACTCACCTTTAGTTTTCCAGCTTTATAGACTCAGACGAAAACCCATGAACCGACAAATTAGTCCTCTTTTTTCTAAATCTTCAATGCCAGTCTGAATATTACCCATATCAAGCTTAACAATAGGAGTTCCATCAGCTGCTTTAAGACATCCTAACTCTATTTTATTGGGATCAATCTTAGGAATTCTTAGAGGTTTATGGGAAGCCCTAAGATTGATATTAGCATTGTACTGAGGCTATCCCCCACAAAGGGCATCCCTAAAATTCATTTTTGGGACTAAGTCTTCGAAATTCTTACCCTTGACAGGGGTTTTCATAATAGAATTATTTTGTGGGTGCACCTTAGCACCAGATTCACTTGAGATATGAGCCATTTTTTGATCGATTTCTTGAAACTTGTTTTGTGATCTCTTTATTCCTTGCCCTAAACACCGTGGAAAGGTATGGTTTTCACTTTTCTTTTGTGTAGTAAATTGGAAGTCGTTGACACTCAAGTTCACAATATGATCTATTGAAAGATAAATTTCTAACCCATATTGGATCCCCTACAACATTTCTTGCTAAAATATTGAGAATAAACCACAAAAATATTGGTTTCTAGGGCCCGAAGGCCCTAAAAACCAACCTCTGGAGCTGCTTGCACTCAACCCAGATGAAACCCTCACATAGTCGCTTGCCAAATATCTCGTTCACACATAGGGATGCACTAGGATCTGTGTTGCTCCAAATGATATGAAAATTTTTGGAGACATTATAGGGTTTTTCAAGCATCTACCCTCAAAATTTTAGCTCAATATGAGTCCGAATGAGTGAGATATGGCCGAAATGAGTTCGATAGTTCGGGCAGTCCTACAAAAAAACTTGTCTAATGCTATTGAAAGTGACGTCAAGTGCCCTTTTTGATTTTGGAACAACCTTCCCCTTTCTATTCTTGCTAGTCTGTTATTCACTGTATTAAAACATCTCTGTCATTTGATTAGCCAATTTTTCCATAGGGTCTTGATCTATTTTCTTTAATATTGTAAATCCCATTTTTTTGGGTTTCTTATTGGGATGATTTAACTGTAAGGAATAAGGTTTTCATGTCAAACATAATTTTAAGGTATAGATAAATTTGTTATAAAAATCCACCACCCACTCCCTAGTGTGAGTTTTTTATTTTTCCAAACATACTTTTAGGGTATAAAAAAATTTGTTATAAAAATCCACCAATGACCCTAAAACCAATAAATGGGTAGAAAACGATAGATGAAGGCATCATTGAATTTTTTATACAAGCTCAAATTCTAAGTTGAGACAAAAATTTATGCATTAATAACATATGTTTCAAGTAAACTACTAATATTATTCACTGTTTGAAGAAGTTTTAAGAGAAAAAGTTACTAAAAATTTCAAGAAAGAAAAATATTATAATAAGGTTTTAAAAATCAAAAGATCAACTATCCCATAAAATTGATCATAAATAATATAACCTATTGTTCATATTTGAATAGCCACGCCTAATATTAAAGTAAAAATAGAAAATCTAAAAACAAAAAATAGAACAAAACCAAAATATATAGAAGCACCATATCAAAATCTTCATCTCATCGCTCGATTTGTTTTGTGAAGTTAAGGTCTTCTTTTTGGTCTATGAAGCAACATAATAATCACACTGTGAAAGAGTGTTAAAATTTGTGTAACCTTTCCTTCTACCATACTTAAGAAGGCAACGGAAAGCGTCCAAGTGGTTGGGACAAACACAACATATTGCACATCGTTGGCATCTTCGCTTGTTCAATTGGGGCATAGGCATGGCCCGTTCACTTCGAGTGTTAACATTTCCTTATGGCCTCATTAAAAAGGTAATGGAAAGCCTCCAACTGGTTGGGAAAAACACAACATATTTCAGATCGTTGGCATCTTCGTTTGTTCAAATAAATATGAAATAATTTTCTTCTACTTTTAAGCAAAGGCATAAGATAGGAATGCATAAGCAAAATTCTAGCTTAAGTGTACAAGTACTACATGCAATTTTGACTTTGAATACTAAGTAAATGCAAAAAGTATTGTAGCACAAGGGGAATATTCTAGGGAGAGGTGATTTGGGAGGTTTGGAGATGGATTCCAAGGTTCTATAACAACTTTTGCCTTAATCATACAGGTGTACAATTTGCCCTTGAACAATTTATAACTTCCAAAAATTGGTTGTACAGTGCCCAAATCGTATAGTTGTATGATACAAATCATACAATAGGATGACATGTACAATTTGCCACTGGTTCACTTTACTTAAAGTCATTTTATAACTCAAATCGATCAGTTTTGTAATCATTCTCTTCCAAACCTTGATTTTCCTTAATTGGTAAGTTTTAAGTACACAATTGCATTTCCAAACTGGACAAACGATTAGTTGTATGATTTGGTGGTCTGGTTGTACAATTTCACCAAACCCTTGCTAAATTCTCCACTTGCAATTATACCAACTTACACTCATATTTGCCTATATTTGTAACGCATTTACCAACACATTGATCTAACTGATAGTCTCACAATGAAACTGAGAGGGGGGGTGAATCAGTGTAGCTCTTAAAACTTAAATCTTCAATTCTTAATGCCTAAACAATGAAAGCTTAAAATTCAATAAAGCAAATATACCAAGAGAGCATCACACAACACAAGATGTACCGAGGTTCACCAATTTTGGCTACTCCTCAAAAGTGACTGTTTGGACTCCCATCCAAATCCAGTCTTTGCAAAATACCAATTTTACAATCAATTTACCAGCACCCACTAGAAGGAGCACCAACCCCTGATCTACCAGCACCAACTGGAAGGAGCACCAACCCCTGATGCCAAGCACCAACTTGGACTTCTGTTCTAAAGCTAGAAGTTTGACATAAATATGCCTTCACTTTTTCAAGACCCTGACTGGTCTATTGCTTTCTCAACACTTTCTTACTCTTCACACAACACACACTCTGCTCGCTCTCCTCTTGCACCCATCACAAGATTAACTTCACCTCACTTTAATCCTGAGCGCTCTCTCTCCATTTCAACAGCACATAACTTCTTCATGCAGACCTCCTTTTATAACATCTTAGTCTCTATATTTAACTTCCATATTTACACATGCAACCTGTAACTATTGTAACTGCACCTGTAACTGTCGTATCGACTTTCGTTAACTTTTCTTATTTTAGCTGCATGATCTTCTTTTGTAACGACACCTGTAACTGTTGTATCAAATTCTTCTGTAACTGCACCTATAACTATCATATCGACTCCTTCTGTAACTACACCTATAATTGTCGTATCAACTTCTTCTGTAACTACACCTGTAACTGTCGTTCTACTCTAGTTAAATTAACTTCGACTAGATTCTTCATTTTTGCTTTTCGTCACGCAAAAAAAATGTCACGATATCACGACATTTCTGCCCCTTTGACTTTTTCTTGGTTGTTGACCGTGAAAACATGACATGTCGCAATATCGCGATACTTTTCACCTCCATGTCCTTTTCTCAGCTTGCACCTGCGAAAACATAGCATGTCGTGATATCATGAGACTTTTCGCCTCCGTACACTCTACTTGGCTTGCACCAACAAAAACATGACATGTTGCGAAATTGTGACACTTTTTGCTTCCTTGCACTCTTCTCGGCATGCACCAGTGAAAACATGACATGTCGAAAAATCATGACACTTTTGCTGCCTTGTGCCTTTCTCTGCCTTTCGCCCACGAAAATGGAACATGTCACGAAATCGTGATACTTTCGCTGCCTTGTGCCTTTCTCTGCCTTTCACCCGCAAAAACAGAACATGTCACGAAATCGTGACACTTTCACTGCCTTGTGCTTTTCTCTGCCTTTCGCCCACAAAAATGGAACATGTCATGAAATCGTGACACTTTCACTGCCTTGTGCTTTTCTCTACCTTTCACCCGCGAAAATGAAACATGTCGTGAAATCATGACACTTTCATTGCCTTGTGCTTTTCTCTGCATCAGGTCATGAAAACCCGACATGTCGCGATATCACGACATATTTTCTTCCGTACTGCCTCTCTTGCAAGAGGCAAATTTTTGCGAAATCATGACAATTTTCTTTGTGAGCTTCTTCTCTCAAACATGTCATGAAATCATGACACATTTTCGTCCGTACTGCCTCTCTTGCAAATTATCGCAAAATCGCGACACTTTTCTTTGCAAGTTCCTTCTCCTCGAACATGTTGCGAAATCGCGATAGTTTTCTTTGCTTGCGCCTTGTCTCCAAACATGTCACGAAATTTTGACAGTTTTCTTTGCCTATGCCTTCTCTCCAAACATGTCACGAAATCACGATAGTTTTTCTTGCATGCGAAGCTTCTTCAAACATGTCACGAAATCGCAATAGTTTTTCCTGCATGTGCTTCTTCTTCGAACATGTCACGAAATCGTGATAGTTTTCCCTACATGCGCTTCTTCTTTGAACATGTCATGAAATCACAACAATTTTTCTTGTGCTTTCTCTCTCTTCTAACATGTCACAAAATCGTGACAGTTTTGCTTGTGCTTTCTCTCTCTTCTAACATGTCACAAAATCATGACAGTTTTCCTTGCACTTTCTCTCTCTTCTAACATGTCGCGATATCGCGATAGTTTTCCTTGCACTTTCTCTCTCTTCTAACATGTCGCGATATCACGACAGTTTCTCATGCTTGCTCAACATGTCGCGATATCACGACAGTTTCTCATGCTTGCTCAACATGTAGCGATATCGCAACAGTTTTCTTCCTTGTCTTTTTCTTTGAGCTTTTGCATATGGGCCACTTTTGTCTTCTTGGAAATTCACTGTACATGCTCTGACTGCTCTGAACTCTTGTTCACTTCATCAACCGATCTATCTAATGACATCTACACTCTTGTCCATTGCATCAACCAATCCTCTGTCTGTGTTGACAACAATGACAATACTTTGGCTGCACCTTGCTCATCAATGAACTCCTATCCATTATACTTTGGCTGCACCTTGCTCATCAATGAACTCCTATCCATTGCACTTTGGCTGCACCTTGCTCATCAATGAACTCCTATCCATTGCATCAACTGATCAACCTGACTGTGTTGACAACAATGACAATAAATTTGCTGCACCTTGCTCAACAATCTCCCCCTTTGGAATTGTTGGCAACACTCATGCAATCTCCTATAATTCCCTGTAATTCTTCTCCCCCTTTGACAATAATACCAAAGGGCTACTGCAGAATCCCCCTGAGTCCATGCACAACATTCTCAGGCACAAATTATTACAGTTAGCAAAAAATTACAAACATGAGCAAAAAGATAATCAAATATATAATTGCTCCCCCTAAGAATGTGGTCCTGATAGCTAGTCAGTTCTTGGGAAGAATGACCACTCCCAATCATTATATTATAGAAGACTCTGTCTCTTTGCTACACTGACTAGTGGACCTCTCTCCACTTGAAGAATCCTCACTCAGATCTATCTTCAACTATGTTGGCTGCTGGATCTCTATCCATTGAGACTCTATTTTTTGTACTCTATCAATAGGCTCACACAGAACCTGCTTAACAAGCTCACATAGAACTTGTCCAATGTTGAATAACAAGCTCATACAAAACCTGTCCAAATATGCTCCAACAAGCTCACTAAGAACCTTTTCGAAATCTGCTCTAGAAGTCTGTCACAACACTGTCTTCAAATATTTCCCAAAGGCCTTCTCAAAGGCTCAATCAATCATGCTCAAGAAGTATTCAAAATGAACTCAAAAATGAATGACAATCTCAAATCAAATCCACTTCATAGAAGTATAAAGAGAATTGTTAGAGACTTAATATCTTCTAACCTCAATCTCAACTCAACATAGAATGATGGAATAATTTATTTCAGAGAACTTTAAAAATCACTTCACACAAATCTTGACTAGGCTTAATCAAATCAACTCAACCAATCATCACCAAGCTGGAAACCATACGAATGCTAGGTATTGACAGTGGACCATTACCTCTAGCATTGGAACCTCAATCTACGTGCAGTCATCAACACTCAACATTCTGCTTCTTGATAGGACATATGTCAGGACTACTCAATGTCTTAGGTGAACGTTCTTCACGTGATTCCAGGGAGCATTTATCCTTGCTGCGATCAAGGGATTCCTTGAGCAATATCTCACATTCCTCAAATAATGCAAGACTTTCTTAGGTGCATAGGTATCTTGTCCTCCTTAGCGCTTCAACACTTGGGCACTATTCTCTCAACGTCTCTGCCTTGCATGTGTAGCTTGGCACTCTTGATGAAATAGGTGCTAGTGCTACTGTTTGCTTTGACTCTGGATTTTATTTGATAACAACTAATTCTTTAGAGAAAATTGATGCTCTCTTATACCAAACAAAGTGTTGTATTTTTTATTAAGAAACACATGCCTTCCCAACTACATGTTGGTACTAATTTTCATAATGATCATGAAGAGTTTTACCATTGTCCTCCCTCGATATTGGTAGATAATCTAGACATACTCAAAACATAGATTCTATGTTATCTGCAGATTGGGAATGATATAGGCTTCAAAACCAGCATCTGCCAGTTTATGCTTCCATGAAATGACGACCTATACTGCATGTTCTATCTAAGATAATGCCTATCAGCTGCTGCATCGAAAACCTAGCTATTCAACATGTTGTTCTGCTAAAGCACATCAGTTTGACACTATCTGCTATTGTAACCACCATCACCAGAGAGATTTCACAATAATAAAAAAATTGGCTCTGTCAAGCCAACGTCTCATGCTCCTGCTTATTACCTCCACAAACAACTACATGAACTAAAACACATTTTGACAACTATACGACAACTCCCCCTGACTACTTGTCTTTCATCCTCAGATAACCAAACAACATAGGAGAATTAAAAACTTTAAGATTGCTCCCCCTGAGGATGTGCTACTTGGATCTGCTTAGTGTAATAGCAGAGTAATTTCCTTCAGTCCAAGGAGACACGATTTCCTCTCTTCTTTATTTCTCCAATATTTCTTGAACTTAGGCTGAAGGTTTTCAAATGCATCCCTATTTTGAACCTTTTCGTGAACTTGAACATTTCTCTTGGGTGGTTATCTCTTGTTCCTTGATTGATGATTATTTTCCTTTCTTTGATGCATATGATTTCTTCCCTGTCTGTGTTGCATTATTTGTGTCTGATAAAATCTAATTTGATGCATATGATTTCTTTCCTATCAATGTTGTATTCTTTGCATTTGATGAAATCTACTTTGATGCATATGATTTCTTTCTTGTCTGTGTTGCATTCTTTGCGTCTGATGAAATCTATTGTCTTGCCATAGATTCAATACAAAAGTTCTTGGACAAGACCTTGCTATGTGCCCATGACAATTACATTTAAAACATTGCACATGGTGTTCAACAGATGTATTTCTACCAAACATAACTCTTTGATCTATTATTCAATCCACAATACATTGCCTTGTGACCATAATGGTTGCATCTAAAACAATAGCCATTAAAAACATTATTATGAATAGAGTGAGAGTGATAGAACCTCTTTTGTTGTGGTTGCTTTGCTGTAGATCTCCTTTGAAATTTTCTTCCTTTTGAAGATTCAACTTCAGACTTTTCTTGCTTCGATCCTTCAACAGTGAACTTCTTCTTCTCTGCATATTTGGAAGATGAAGGTTGTTCAGATTCATATCCAAGACCAAGCTTACACATGGGGCTTCTTTGATGACTTATCATTTTATCTAGCAACTTTGTGCTCTTCTCAAATTTGAGATTTGTATTGGCCTCTTCTAGTTGTTTCTTCAATAAATCAATCTCCTCTTCTTGTTTGCAGCAAACAATCTCTTTCTTATTGATCTGTGACTTGAGAGTTTCTTCAATCCTTTTGGAATCTTCTACTTGCAGCTTTAGATCACTAAAAACTTTGTTAGATTCCTATTCACGTTTGCTACACACATCGAATTTATCATCCAGGTGTGACTTCAAGGCTTCTATTTTCTTGGGTTTAAGAATTTGTAAGAAGAGATCTTCGATCTTATCGCCATATTCTTCCAACTTCTTGGACAGTATTCTGTTATTTTTCTTTTCTATATTCAACTCTTCAAATGCAGCATTCAACTCACCTTCTAGATATACTTCACCCTCAAGGTTTTTATCACATGCTTCAGAGTTCACTCCTGTTTTTTCAAAATTCACTCCTATATTTTCTAGTTCAATTTTCTCTTCCACAGGAACTGAAACTGACTGAGATGCCTTATTTGAGGAGGATATATTTTTCTTACCCATTGTGTACTAATCCAAGATCAACCCTAGCTGATTTAGCCAGATAAGGAAAACTGGCTTTGATACCAATGGATAGTCTCACAATGACACTGAGAGGGGGGGTGAATCAGTGTAGCTCTTAAAACTTAAATCTTCAATTCTTAATGCCTAAACAATGAAAGCTTAAAATTCAATAAAGCAAATATACCAAGAGAGCATCACACAACACAAGATGTATCGAGGTTCACCAGTTTTGGCTACTCCTCAAAAGTGACTTTTTGGACTCCCATCCAAATCCAGTCTTTGAAAAATACCAATTTTACAATCAATTTACCAGCACCCACTAGAAGGAGCACCAACCCCTGATTTATTTGCAACAACAGAAAGGAGCACCAACCCTTGATTTACTAGCACCAACTAGAAGGAGCACCAACCCCTTATGCCAAGCACCAACTTGGACTTCTGTTCTGAAGCTAGAAGTTTGACATAAAGATGCCTTCACTTTTTCAAGACCCTGATTGGTCTATTGCTTTCTCAACACTTTCTTACTCTTCACACAACACACACTCTGCTCGCTCTCCTCTTGCACCTGTCTCAAGATTAACTTTGCCTTGCTTTAATCTCAAGCGCTCTCTCTCCGTTTCAATAGCACATAACTTCTCCATGCAGACCTCCTTTTATAACATCTTAGTCTTTATTTTTAACTTTCATATTTATGCATGCAACCCGTAACTGTTGTAACTGCACCTATAACTGTACCTATAACTATAGTACCAACTTTTGTTAACTTTTCTTATTTTAGCTGCATGATATTCTTCTATAACGACACCTGTAACTGTCGTATCAACTTCTTCTGTAATTGCACCTGTAACTGCACCTATAACTATCATATCGACTCCTGTAACTACACCTGTAACTGTCGTATCAACTTCTTCTGTAACTACACCTGTAACTGTTGTTCTACTCCAGTTAACTTAACTTCGGTTGGGTTCTTCATTTTTGCTTTTTGTCACGCAAAAACAATATGTCGCGATATCACGACATTTCTACCCCTTTGACTTTTTCTTGGCTGTTGACCACGAAAACATGACATGTCATGATATCGTGACACTTTTTGCCTCCTTGTCCTTTTCTCAACTTGCACCCGCGAAAACACAGCATGTCATGATATCGTGACACTTTTCGCCTCTGTACACTCTACTTGGCTTGCACCATTGAAAACATGACATGTCATGAAATCATGACACTTTTTGCTTCCTTGCACTCTTCTCGGCATGCACCATCGAAAACATGACATGTCGCGAAATCGTGACACTTTTGATGCCTTGTGCATTTCTCTGCATTTCGCCTGCAAAAATGGAACATGTCACAAACTCATGAAACTTTCACTGCCTTGTGCCTTTCTATGCCTTTCACCCACGAAAACAGAACATGTCACGAAATCGTGACACTTTCGCTGCCTTGTGCTTTTCTTTGCCTTTTGCCCGCAAAAACGGAATATGTCACAAAATCACAACACTTTCGCTGCCTTGTGCTTTTCTCTGCCTTTCGCCCGTGAAAATGAAACATGTCACGAAATCGTGACACTTTTGCTGCCTTGTGCTTTTCTCTGCTTTGGGTCACGAAAACCTGACATGTCACGATATCGCGACATTTTTCCTCCTTAGCACTTTTCTTTTCATCGGGCCGCTAAAACCTAATATGTTGCGATATCGCGACATATTTTCTTTCGTACTGCCTCTCTTGCAAATTGTCATGAAATTGTGACACTTTTCTTTGCGAGCTTCTTCTCTCAAACATGTCACGAAATCATGACACATTTTCGTCCGTACTGCCTCTCTTGCAAATTGTCGTGAAATCGTGACACTTTTCTTTGCAAGCTCCTTCTCCTCGAACATGTCACGAAATCGTGACAGTTTTCTTTGCTTGCGCCTTCTCTCCAAACATGTCATGAAATCATGACAGTTTTCTTTTCCTGCGCCTTCTCTCCAAACATGTCCCGAAATTGCAATAATTTTTCTTGCATGTGAAGCTTCTTTAAACATGTCGCGAAATCGTGATAGTTTTTCCTGCATGCGCTTCTTCTTCGAACATGTCACGAAATCGTGACAGTTTTCCCTGCATGCGCTTCTTCTTCAAACATGTCATGAAATCATGACAATTTTTCTTGTGCTTTCTCTCTCTTCTAACATGTCACGAAATCACGACAATTTTCCTTGCGCTTTCTCTCTCTTCTAACATGTCGCGAAATCACGACAATTTTCCTTGCGCTTTCTCTCTCTTCTAACATGTCGCGAAATCATGACAGTTTTCCTTGCGCTTTCTCTCTCTTCTAACATGTCGTGATATTGCGATAGTTTTCTTTTCTTCTCAACATGTCATGATATCGCAACAGTTTTCCTTACACTTTCTCTCTCTTCTAACATGTCACGATATTGTGACAGTTTCTCATGCTTGCTCAACATGTCGCGATATCGCGACAGTTTTCTTACTTGTCTTTTTCTTTGAGCTTTTGCATATGGGCCACTTCTGTCTTCTTGAAAATTCACTGTACATGCTCTGACTACTCTGAACTCTTGTTCACTTCATCAATCGATCTATCTAATGACCTCTGCACTCCTATCCATTGCATCAACCGATCCTCCTATCTGTGTTGACAATAATGACAATACTTTGGCTGCACCTTGCTCATCAATGAACTCTTGTCCATTATACTTTGGCTGCACCTTGCTCATCAATGAACTCTTGTCCATGGCACTTTGGATGCATCTTGCTCATCAATGAACTCCTGTCCATTGCATCAACTGATCAACCTGACTTTGTTGATAACAATGACAATAATTTTGCTGCACCTTGCTCAACAATCTCCCCCTTTGGAATTGTTGGCAACACTCATGCAATCTCCTATAATTCCATGTAATTCTTCTTCCCCTTTGACAATAATACCAAAGGGCTGCTACAGACTCCCCCTGAGTGCATGCACAACATTCTCAGGCACAAATTATTACAGTTAGCAAAAAATTACAAACATGAGCAAAAAGATAATCAAATATATAATTGCTCCCCTTGAGAATGTGGTCCTGATAGCTAGTCAGTTCTTGGGAAGCATGACCACTCCCAATTGTTATATTATAGAAGACTCTGTCTCTCTACTACACTGACTGGTGGACCTCTCTCCATTTGAAGAATCCTCAATCAGATCTATCTTCAACTGTGTTGGCTGCTGGATCTCTATCCATTGAGACTCTATTTTTTGTACTCTATCAATAGGCTCACATAGAACCTGCTTAACAAGCTCACATAGAAATTGTCCAATGTTGAATAACAAGCTCATACAAAACCTGTCCAAAAATTCTCCAACAAGCTCACTAAGAACCTGTCTAAATTCTACTCTAGAAGTCTATCCCAACACTTTCTTCAAATATTTTCCAAAGGCCTTCTCAAAGGCTCAATCAATCATGCTCAAGTAGTATTCAAAATGAACTCAACAATGAATGACAATCTCAAATCAAATCCACTTCATAGAAGTATAAAGAGAATTGTTAGAGACTTAATATCTTCTAACCTCAATCTCAACTCAACATAGAATGATGGAATAATTTATTTCATAGAACTTTAAAAATCACTTCACACAAATCTTGACTAGGCTTAATCAAATCAACTCAACCAATCATCACCAAGTTGGAAACCATCCGATCGCTATGTATTGACAGTGGACCATTACCTCTAGCATTGGAACCTCAATATGCGCATAGTCATCAACACTCAACATTCTGCTTCTTGATAGGACATATTTTAGAACTACTCAATGTCTTAGGTGAACGTTCTTCACGTGATTCCAGGGAGCATTTCTCCTTGCTGTGATCAAGGGATTCCTCGGGAAATATCTCACATTCCTCAAATAATGCAAGACTTTCTTAGGTGCATAGGCATCTTGTCCTCCTTGGCGCTTCACCACCTGGGTGCTATTCTCTCAATGTCTTTGCCTTGCATATGCAACTTGGCACTCTTGATGAACTGGGTGCTAGTGCTACTATTTGCTTTGACTCTGGCTTCTCTTTGATAACGACTACTTCTTTAGAGAAAATTGATGCTCTCTTATACCAAACAAAGTGTTGTATTTTTTATTAAGAAACACATGTCGTCCCAGCTACACATTGGTACTAATTTTCATAATGATCATGAAGAGTTTTACTTTAGTCCTCCCTCGATATTGGTAGATAAATCGAGACATACTCACAACACGGATTCTATGTTATCTACAGATTGGGAATGATACAGGCTTCAAAAATAGCACCTGCCAGCTTATGCTTCCATGACATGATGACCTGTACTGCATGTTCTATCTCAGATAATGCCTATCAGATGCTGCATAAAAAACCTAGCTATTCACCATGTTGTTCTGCTGAAGCACATCAGTTTGACACTATATGCTATTGTAACCGCCATCACTAGAGAGATTTCACAATAATAAAAAACCGTCTCTGTCAAGCCAACGTCTCATGCTCCTGCTTATTACCTCCACAAACAACTACATGAACTAAAACACATTTTGACAACTATACGACAACTCCCCCTGACTACTTGCCTTTCATCTTCAGATAACCAAACAACATAGGAGCATTAAAAACTTTAAGATTGCTCCCCCTGAGGATGTGCTACCTGGATCTACTTAGTGCAATAGCGGAGTAATCTCCTTCAGTCCAAGGAGACACAATTTCCTCTCTTCTTTCTTTCTTCAATCTTTCTTGAACTTAGGCTGAAGGTTTTCAACTGCATCCCTATTTTGAACCTTTTCATGAACTTGAAAATTTCTTTTTGGTGGTTGTCTCTTGTACATCCTTGATGGATGATTATTTTCCTTTCTTTGATGCATATGATTTCTTCCCTGTCTATGTTGCATTCTTTGCATCTGATGAAATCTAATTTGATGCATATGATTTCTTTCCCGTCTGTGTGGCATTCTATGTGTCTGATGAAATCTACTTTGATGCATATGATTTATTTCCTGTCTGTGTTGCATCCTTTGCATCTGATGAAATCTATTGTCTTGCGATAGATTCAATACAAAAGTTCTTGGATAAGACCTTGCTATGTGCCCATGACCATGACATTTAAAACATTGCACATGGTGTTCAACAGATGTATTTCTACCAGCATAACTCTTTGATCTATTATTCAATCCACAATACATTGCCTTGTGACCATAATGGTTGCATCTAAAACAATAGCCATTAAAAGCATTATTATGAATAGAGTGAGAGTGATAGAACCTCTTTTGTTGTGGTTGCTTTGTTGTAGATCTCCTTTGAGATTTTCTTCCTTTTGAAGATTCAGCTTCAGACTTTTCTTGCTTCGATCCTTCAACAGTGAACTTCTTCTTCTCTGCATATTTGGAAGATGAAGGTTGTTTAGCTTCATATCCAAGACCAAGCTTACACATGGGGCTTCTTTGATGACTTATCATTTTATCTAGAAACTCTGTGCTCTTCTTAAATTTGAGATTTGTATTGGCCTCTTCTAGTTGTTTCTTCAATAAATCAATCTCCTCTTCTTGTTTGCAGCAAACAATCTCTTTCTTATTGATCTGTGACCTGAGATTTTCTTCAATCCTTTTGGAATATTCTACTTACAGGTTTAGATCACTAAAAACTTTGTTAGATTCCTCTTCACGTTTGCTACACACATCAACTTTATCATCCAGGTGTGACTTCAAGGCTTCTTCTATTTTCTTGGGTTTAAGAATTTGTAAGAAGAGATCTTCGATCTTATCCCCATATTCTTGAAACTTCTTGGACAGTCTTCTATTATTTTTCTTTTCTATATTCAACTCTTCAAGTGCAACGATCAACTCACCTTCTAGATATACTTCACCCTCAAGGTTTTTATCACATGCTTCAGAGTTCACTCCTATCTTTTTAGAATTCACTCCTATCTTTTCCAGTTCAATTTTCTCTTCCATAGGAACTGAAACTGACTGAGATGCCTTATTTGAGGAGGATCTATTTTTCTTACCCATTGTGTACTAATCCAAGATCAACCCTAACTGATTTATCCTGATAAGGGAAATTGGCTTTGATACCAATGGATAGTCTCACAATGACACTGAGAGGGGGGTGAATTAGTGTAGCTCTTAAAACTTAAATCTTCAATTCTTAATGCCTAAACAATGAAAGCTTAAAATTCAATAAAGCAAATATACCAAGAGAGCATCACACAACACAAGATGTATCGAGGTTCACCAGTTTTGGCTACTCCTCAAAAGTGACTTTTTGGACTCCCATCCAAATCCAGTCTTTGAAAAATACCAATTTTACAATCAATTTACCAGCACCCACTGGAAGGAGCACCAACCCCTGATTTATCTGCAACAATAGAAAGGAGCACCAACCCATGATTTACCAGCACCAATTGGAAGGAGCACCAACCCCTTATGCCAAGCACCAACTTGGACTTATGTTCTGAAGCTAGAAGTTTGACATAAATATGCCTTCACTTTTTCAAGACCTTGATTGGTCTATTGCTTTCTCAACACTTTCTTACTCTTCACACAACACACACTCTGCTCGCTCTCCTCTTACACCCGTCGCAAGATTAACTTTGCATTGCTTTAATCCTGAGTGCTCTCTCTCCATTTCAACATCACATAACTTCTCCTTGCAGACCTCCTTTTATAACATCTTAGTCTCTATTTTTAACTTCCATATTTACGCATGCAACCTGTAACTATTGTAACTGCACCTATAACTGCACCTGTAACTATCATACTAACTTTCGTTAACTTTTCTTATTTTAGCTGCATGATCTTCTTCTGTAACGACACCTATAACTATCATATCAACTTCTTCTATAACTGCACCTGTAACTCCACTTGTAACTGTCGTATCAACTCCTTCTGTAACTGCACCTGTAATTGTCGTATCAACTTCTTTTGTAACTGCACCTGCAACTGTCATTCTACTCCAGTTAAATTAACTTCGGCTAGGTTCTTAATTTTTGCTTTTCATCACGCAAAAAAAAATGTCACAATATCATGACATTTCTGCCCCTTTGACTTTTTCTTGGCTGTTGACCGTGAAAACATGACATGTCGTGATATCGCAACACTTTCCACCTCTTTGTCCTTTTCTCAGCTTGCACCCACGAAAACACAACATGTCATGATATCGTGACACTTTTCACCTCCGTACACTCTACTTGGCTTGCACTAGCAAAAACAACACATGTCTCAAAATCATGACACTTTTTGCTTCCTTGCACTCTTCTCGGCATGCACCAGTGAAAACATGACATGTCACAAAATCATGACACTTTTGCTGCCTTGTGCCTTTCTCTGCATTTTGCCTACGAAAATGGAACATGTCACGAAATCGTGACACTTTTGCTGCCTTGTGCCTTTCTCTGCATTTCGCCCGTGAAAATAGAACATGTCGTGAAATTGCGACACTTTCGCTGCCTTGTGCTTTTCTCTGCCTTTCGCCCGCAAAAATGGAACATGTCACAAAATCATGAAACGTTTGCTTCATTGTGCTTTTCTCTACCTTTTGCCCATGAAAACGAAACATGTCATGAAATCACGACACTTTTGCTGCCTTGTGCTTTTCTCTGCTTCGGGTCGTGAAAACCCGACATGTCGTGATATCGTGACATTTTTCTCCTTAGCACTTATCTTTTCATCGGGTCACGAAAAACTGACATGTCGCAATATCACGACATATTTTCTTTCGTACTGCCTCTCTTACAAATTGTCACAAAATCGTGACACTTTTCTTTGCGAGCTTCTTCTCTCAAACATGTCGTGAAATTACGACACATTTTCGTCCGTACTGCCTCTCTTGCAAATTGTCGCGAAATCATGAAACTTTTCTTTGCAAGCTCCTTCTCCCCGAACATGTCGTGAAATCATGACAGTTTTCTTTGCTTGCACCTTCTCTCCAAACATGTCACAAAATCATGACAGTTTTCTTTGCCTGCGCCTTCTCTCCAAACATGTTGTGAAATCGCGACAGTTTTTCTTGCATGCGAAGCTTCTTCAAACATGTCACAAAATCGTGATAGTTTTTCCTGCATGCGCTTCTTCTTTGAACATGTCATGAAATTGTGACAATTTTCTCTACATGCACTTCTTCTTCGAACATGTCACGAAATCATAACAGTTTTTCTTGCGCTTTCTCTCTCTTCTAACATGTGAAATCGTGACAGTTTTCCTTGCGCTTTCTCTCTCTTCTAACATGTCGCGAAATCATGACAATTTTCCTGGCACTTTCTCTCTCTTCTAACATGTCATGATATCACGATAGTTTTCTTTTCTTCTCAACATGTCGCGATATCGTGACAGTTTTCCTTGCTCTTTCTCTCTCTTCTAACATGTCGTGATATCGCGACAATTTCTCATGCTTGCTCAACATGTCACGATATCGCGATAGTTTTCTTACTTGTATTTTTATTTGAGCTTTTGAATATGGGCCACTTCTGTCTTCTTGGAAATTCACTGTAAATGCTCTAACTGCTCTGAACTCTTGTTCACTTTATCAACCGATCTATCTAATGACCTCTACACTCCTGTCCATTGCATCAACCGATCCTCTGTCTGTGTTGACAATAATGACAATACTTTGGCTGCACCTTGCTCATCCATGAACTCCTATCCATTATAATTTTGCTGCACCTTGCTCATCAATGAACTCCTATCCATTGCACTTTGGCTGCACCTTGCTCATCAATGAACTCCTATACATTGCATCAACTGATCAACCTGACTATGTTGACAACAATGACAATAATTTTGTTACACCTTGCTCAACAATCTCCCCCTTTGGAATTGTTGGCAACACTCATGCAATATCTTGTAATTCCTTGTAATTCTTATCCCCCTTTGACAATAATACCAAAGGGCTGCTGCAGACTCCCCCTGAGTCCATGCACAACATTCTCAGGCACAAATTATTACAGTTAGCAAAAAATTACAAATATGAGCAAAAATATAATCAAATATATAATTGCTCCCCTTGAGAATGTGGTCCTGATAGCTAGTCAGTTCTTGGGAAGCATGACCACTCCCAATCATTATATTATAGAAGACTTTGTCTCTCTGCTACATTGACTGGTGGACCTCTCTCGACTTGAAGAATCCTCACTCAGATCTATCTTCAACTATGTTGGCTGTTGGATCTCTATCCATTGAGACTCTATTTTTTGTACTCTATCAATAGGCTCACACAGAACCTGCTTAACAAGCTCACATAGAACTTGTCCAATGTTGAATAACAAGCTCATACAAAACCTGTCCAAATATGCTCCAACAAGCTCACTAAGAACCTGTCTGAAATCTGCTCTAGAAGTCTGTCCCAACACTGTCTTCAAATATTTCCCAAAGGCCTTCTCAAAGGCTCAATCAATCATGCTCAAGAAGTATTCAAAATGAACTCAACAATGAATGACAATCTCAAATAAAATCTACTTCATAGAAGTATAAAGAGAATTGTTAGAGACTTAATATCTTCTAACCTCAATCTCAAATCAACATAGAATGATGGAATAATTTATTTCAGAGAACTTTAAAAATCACTTCACACAAATCTTGACTAGGCTTAATCAAATCAACTCAACCAATCATCACCAAGCTGGAAACCATATGAATGCTAGGTATTGACAGTGGACCGTTACCTCTACCATTGGAACCTCAATCTGCATGCAGTCATCAACACTCAACATTCTGCTTCATGATAGGACATATGTCAGGACTACTCAATGTCTTAGGTGAACGTTCTTCACATGATTCCAGGGAGCATTTCTCCTTGTTGCGATCAAGGGATTCCTCGGGCAATATATCGCATTCCTCAAATAATGCAAGACTTTCTTAGGTGCATAGGCATCTTGTCCTCCTTGGTGCTTCACCACCTGGGTGCTATTCTCTCAACGTCTCTGCCTTGCAAGTGCAGCTTGGCACTCTTGATGAAATGGGTTCTAGTGCTACTATTTTCTTTGAATCTGGATTCCCTTTGATAATGACTACTTCTTTAGAGAAAATTGATGCTCTATTATACCAAACAAAGTGTTGTATTTTTTATTAAGAAATGCACGCCTTCCCAGCTACACGTTGGTAATAATTTTCATAATGATCATGAAGAGTTTTACCATAGTCCTCCCTCGATATTGGTAGATAAATCTAGACATACTCACAACATAGATTCTATGTTATTTGCAGATTGGGAATGATACAGGTTTCAAAACCAGCATCTGCCAGTTTATGCTTCCATGAAATGATGACCTGTACTGCATGTTCTATCTCAGATAATGCCTATCAGCTGCTACATCGAAAACCTAGCTGATCACCATGTTGTTCTGCTAAAGCACATCAGTTTGACACTATCTGCTATTGTAACCGCCATCACCAGAGAGATTTCACAATAATTAAAAAATTGGTTCTATCAAGCCAACGTCTTATGCTCCTGCTTATTACCTCCACAAACAACTACATGAACTAAAACACATTTTGACAACTATACGACAACTCCCCCTGACTACTTGCCTTTCATCCTCAGATAACCAAACAACATAGGAGCATTAAAAAATTTAAGATTGCTCCCCTTGAGGATGTGCTACCTGGATCTGCTTAGTGCAATAGTGGAGTAATCTCCTTCAGTCCAAGGAGACATGATTTTCTCTCTTCTTTCTTTCTCCAATATTTCTTGAACTTAGGCTGAAGGTTTTCAACTGCATCCCTATTTTAAACCTTTTCGTGAACTTGAACATTTCTCTTGGGTGGTTGTCTCTTGTACATCCTTGATGGATGATTATTTTCCTTTCTTTGATGCATATGATTTCTTCCTTGTCTGTGTTGCATTCTTTGCGTCTGATGAAATCTAATTTGATGCATATGATTTCTTTCCTGTCTGTGTTGCATTATTTATGTCTGATGAAATCTACTTTGATGCATATGATTTCTTTCCTGTCTATGCATTCTTTGCATCTGATGAAATCTATTATCTTGCCATAGATTCGATACAAAAGTTCTTGGACAAGACCTTGCTATGTGCCCATGACCATTACATTTAAAACATTGCACATGGTGTTCAACAAATGTATTTCTACCAACATAACTCTTTGATCTATTATTCAATCCACAATACGTTGCCTTGTGACCATAATGGTTGCATCTAAAACAATAGCCATTAAAAGCATTATTATGAATAGAGTGAGAGTGATAGAACCTCTTTTGTTGTGGTTGCTTTGTTGTAGATATCTTTTGAGATTTTCTTCCTTTTGAAGATTCAGCTTCAGACTTTTCTTGCTTCGATCCTTCAATAATGAAATTCTTCTTCTCTGCATATTTGGAAGATGAAGGTTGTTCAGCTTCATATCTAAGACCAAGCTTACACATGGGGCTTCTTTGATGACTTATCGTTTTATCTAGCAACTCTGTGCTCTTCTCAAATTTGAGATTTGTATTGGCCTCTTCTAGTTGTTTCTTCAATAAATCAATCTCCTCTTCTTGTTTGCAAGCAAACAATCTCTTTCTTATTGATCTCGTGACCCTGAGAGTTTCTTCAATTCTTTTGGACTCTTCTACTTGCAGCTTTAGATCACTAAAAACTTTGTTAGATTCCTCTTCATGTTTGCTACACACATCGACTTTATCATCCAGGTGTGACTTCAATGCTTCTTCTATTTTATTGGCTTTATGAATTTGTAAGAAGAGATCTTCTATCTTATCCCCATATTCTTCCAACTTCTTGGATAGTCTTTTGTTCTTTTTCTTTTCTATATTGAACTCTTCAAGTGCAGCGTTCAACTCACCTTCTAGATATACTTCACCCTCAAGGTTTTTATCACATGCTTTAGAGTTCACTCCTATTTTTTTAGAATTCTCTCTTATATTTTCTAGTTTAATTTTCTCTTCCACAGGAACTGAAACTGACTGAGATGCCTTATTTGAGGAGGATCTATTTTTCTTACCCATTGTGTACTAATCCAAGATCAACCCTAGCTGATTTATCTAGATAAGGGAAACTGGCTCTGATACCAATGGATAGTCTCACAATGACACTAAGAGGGGGGGTGAATCAGTGTAGCTCTTAAAACTTAAATCTTCAATTATTAATGCCTAAACAATGAAAGCTTAAAATTCAATAAAGCAAATATACCAAGAGAGCATCACACAACACAAGATGTACCGAGGTTCACTAGTTTTGGCTACTCAAAAGTGACTGTTTGGACTCCCATCCAAATCTAGTCTTTGAAAAATACCAATTTTATAATCAATTTACCAGCACCCACTAGAAGGAGCACCAACCCTTGATTTATCTGCAACAACAGAAAGGAGCACCAACTCCTAATTTACCAGCACCAACTGGAAGGAGCACCGACCCCTGATGCCATGCACCAACTTGGACTTCTATTCTGAAGCTAGAAGTTTGACATAAAGATGCCTTCACTTTTTCAAGACCCTGACTGGTCTATTGCTTTCTCAACACTTTCTTACTCTTCACACAACACACACTCTACTCGCTCTCCTCTTGCACCCGTCACAAGATTAACTTTTCCTCACTTTAATCTCAAGCACTCTCTCTCCGTTTCAACAACACATAACTTCTCCATGCAGACCTCCTTTTATAACATCTTAGTCTCTATTTTTAACTTCCATATTTACGCATGCAACCCGTAACTGTTGTAAATGCACCTGTAACTGTCGTACCGACTTTCGTTAACTTTTCTTATTTTAGCTGCATGATCTTATTTTGTAATGACACTTGTAACTATCGTATCATCTTCTTCTATAAATGCACTTGTAACTATTGTATCGACTCCTTCTGTAACTGCACCTATAACTGTCGTATCAACTTCTTCTGTAACTGCATTTGTAACTGCATTCTACTCCAGTTAACTTAACTTCAGCTGGGTTCTTCATTTTTGCTTTTCATCACGCAAAAAAAATATGTTGCTATATCACGACATTTTTTCCCCTTTGAATTTTCTTGGCTATTGACCACGAAAACATGACATGTCACGATATCTCGAAACTTTCTACCTCCTTGTCCTTTTCTCAGCTTGCACCCACAAAAACACAACATGTTGCGATATCGTGACACTTTTCACCTCCGTACACTCTACTTGGCTTGCACCAGCGAAAACATGACATGTCACGAAATCATGACACTTTTCGCTTCCTTGCACTCTTCTCGGCATGCACCAGCGAAAACATGACATGTCGTGAAATCGTGACACTTTTGCTGCCTTATGCCTTTCTCTGCCTTTCACCCACGAAAATGGAACATGTCACAAAATCGTGACACTTTCACTACCTTGTGCCTTTCTCTGCCTTCCACCCGTGAAAATAGAACATGTCACGAAATCGTGACACTTTCCCTGCCTTGTGCTTTTCTCTGCATTTCACCCACAAAAATGGAACATGTCACGAAATCGTGACACTTTCACTGCCTCATGCTTTTCTCTGCCTTTCACTCACGAAAAGGAAACATGTCACAAAATAGTGAAACTTTCACTTCCTTGTGCTTTTCTCTACTTCGGGTCGTGAAAACCTGACATGTCGTGATATCGCGACATATTTTCTTTCGTATTACCTCTCGCAATTTTTTGTGAAATCATGACACTTTTCTTTGTGAGCTTCTTCTCTCAAACATGTCACGAAATCGTGACATATTTTCGTCAGTACTGCCTCTCTTACAAATTGTCACGAAATCGTGACACTTTTCTTTGCAAGCTCCTTCTCCCCGAACATGTCGTGAAATCGCAATAGTTTTCTTTGCTTGCGCCTTCTCTCCAAACATGTCATGAAATCACAATAGTTTTCTTTTCCTGCACCTTCTCTCCAAACATGTCACGAAATCGTGACATTTTTTCTTGCATGCGAAGCTTCTTCAAACATGTCACGAAATCACGACAGTTTTTCCTACATGCGCTTCTTCTTCGAACATGTCACGAAATCATGACAGTTTTCCCTGCATGCGCTTCTTCTTCAAACATGTCATGAAATCATGATAGTTTTTCTTGCACTTTCTCTTTCTTCTAACATGTCACAAAATCATGACAGTTTTCCTTGTGCTTTCTCTCTCTTCTAACATGTCATGATATCATGACAGTTTTCTTTTCTTCTCAACATGTTGCGATATCACGACAGTTTTCCTTGCACTTTCTCTCTCTTCTAACATGTCACGATATCGTGACAGTTTCTCATGCTTGCTCAACATGTCGTGATATCGTGACAGTTTTCTTACTTGTCTTTTTCTTTGAGCTTTTGCATATGGGCCACTTCTGTATTCTTGGAAATTCACTGTACATGCTCTGACTGCTCTGAACTCTTGTTCACTTCATCAACCGATCTATCTAATGAACTCTACACTCCTATCCATTGCATCGAACGAACCTCTGTCTGTGTTGACAACAATGACAATACTTTGGCTGCACCTTGCTCATCAATGAACTCCTGTCCATTATACTTTGGTTGCACCTTGCTCAAAAATGAACTCCTATCCATTGCACTTTGGCTACACCTTGCTCATCAATGAACTCCTGTCCATTGCATCAACTGATCAACCTGACTGTGTTGACAACAATCACAATAATTTTGTTGCACCTTGCTCAACAATCTCCCCCTTTTGGAATTGTTGGCAACACTCATGCAATCTCCTGTAATTCCTTGTAATTCTTCTCCCCCTTTGACAATAATACCAAATGGCTGCTGTAGACTCCCCCTAAGTCGATGTACAACATTTTTAGGCACAAATTATTACAGTTAGCAAAAAATTACAAACATGAGCAAAAAGATAATCAAATATATAATTGCTCCCCTTGAGAATGTGGTCCTGATAGCTAGTCAGTTCTTGGGAAGCATGACCACTCCCAATTGTTATATTATAGAAGACTCTGTCTCTCTGCTACACTGACTGGTGGACCTCTCTCCACTTGAAGAATCCTCACTCAGATCTATCTTCAACTGTGTTGGCTGTGCTGGATCTCTATCCATTGAGACTCTATTTTTTGTACTCTATCAATAGGCTCACATAGAACCTGCTTAACAAGCTCACATAGAACTTGTCCAATGTTGAATAACAAGCTCATACAAAACCTGTCCAAATATGTTCCAACAAGCTCACTAAGAACCTGTCTGAAATCTGCTCTAGAAGTCTGTCCCAACATTGTCTTCAAATATTTCCCAAAGGCCTTCTCAAAGGCTCAATCAATCATGCTCAAGTAGTATTCAAAATGAACTCAACAATGAATGACAATCTCAAATCAAATCCACTTCATAGAAGTATAAAGAGAATTGTTAGAGACTTAATATCTTCTAACCTCAATCTCAACTCAACATAGAATGATGGAATAATTTATTTCATAGAACTTTAAAAATCACTTCACACAAATCTTGACTAGGCTTAATCAAATCAACTCAACCAATCATCACCAAGTTGGAAACCATATGAATGCTATGTATTGACAGTGGACCATTACCTCTAGCATTGGAACCTCAATATGCGCATAGTCATCAACACTCAACATTCTACTTCTTGATAGGACATATTTTAGAACTACTCAATGTCTTAGGTGAACGTTCTTCACGTGATTCCAGGGAGCATTTCTCCTTGCTGTGATCAAGGGATTCCTCGGGAAATATCTCACATTCGTCAAATAATGCAAGACTTTCTTAGGTGCATAGGCATCTTGTCCTCCTTGGCGCTTCACCACCCGGGTGCTATTCTCTCAATGTCTTTGCCTTGCATATGCAACTTGGCACTCTTGATGAACTGGGTGCTAGTGCTACTGTTTGCTTTGACTCTGGCTTCTCTTTGATAACGACTACTTCTTTAGAGAAAATTGATGCTCTCTTATACCAAACAAAGTGTTGTATTTTTTATTAAGAAATGTATGCCTTCCCAGCTACACGTTGGTACTAATTTTCATAATGATCATGAAGAGTTTTACCATAGTCCTCCCTCAATATTGGTAGATAAATCAAGACATACTCAAAACATAGATTCTATGTTATCTACAGATTGGGAATGATACAGGCTTCAAAACCAGCACCTGCCAGCTTATGCTTCCATGACACGATGACCTGTACTGCATGTTCTATCTCAGATAATGCCTATCAGCTGCTGCATCAAAAACCTAGTTGTTCACCATGTTGTTCTGCTGAAGCACATCAATTTGACACTATCTGCTATTGTAACCGCCATCACTAGAGAGATTTCACAATAATAAAAAAATCAGCTCTGTCAAGCCAACGTCTCATGCTCTTGCTTATTACCTCCACAAACAACTACATGAACTAAAACACATTTTGACAACTATACGACAACTCCCCCTGACTACTTGCCTTTCATCCTCAGATAACCAAACAACATAGGAGCATTAATAACTTTAAGATTGCTCCCCTTGAGGATGTGCTACCTGGATCTGCTTAGTGCAATAGTGGAGTAATCTCCTTCAGTCCAAGGAGACATCATTTCCTCTCTTCTTTCTTTCTCCAATATTTCTTGAACTTAGGCTGAAGGTTTTCAACTGCATCCCTATTTTGAACCTTTTCGTGAACTTGAACATTTCTCTTGGGTGGTTGTCTCTTGTACATCCTTTATGGATGATTATTTTCGTTTCTTTGATGCATATGATTTCTTCCCTGTCTGTGTTTCATTCTTTGCATCTGATGAAATCTAATTTGATGCATATGATTTCTTTCCTGTCTGTGTTGCATTCTTTGCATCTGATGAAATCTAATTTGATGCATATGATTTCTTTCCTGTCTGTGTTGCATTCTTTGCGTTTGATGAAATCTATTATCTTGCCATAGATTCGATACAAAAGTTCTTGGACAAGACCTTGTTATGTGCCCATGACCATTACATTTAAAACATTGCACATGGTGTTCAACAGATGTATTTCTACCAACATAACTCTTTGATCTATTATTCAATCCACAATACATTGCCTTGTGACCATAATGGTTGCATCTAAAACAATAGCCATTAAAAGCATTATTATGAATAGAGTGAGAGTGATAGAACCTCTTTTGTTGTGGTTGCTTTGTTTGTAGATCTCCTTTGAGATTTTCTTCCTTTTGAAGATTCAACTTCAGACTTTTCTTGCTTCGATCCTTCAACAATGAACTTCTTCTTCTCTGCATATTTGGAAGATGAAGGTTGTTCAGCTTCATATCCAAGACCAAGCTTACACATGGGGCTTCTTTGATGACTTATCATTTTATCTAGCAACTCTGTGCTCTTCTCAAATTTGAGATTTGTATTGGCCTCTTTTAGTTGTTTCTTCAATAAATCAATCTCCTCTTCTTGTTTGTAGCAAACAATCTCTTTCTTATTGATCTGTGACCTAAGAGTTTCTTCAATCCTTTTGGAATATTCTACTTGTAGCTTTAGATCACTAAAAACTTTGTTAGATTCCTCTTCACGTTTGCTACACACATCGACTTTATCATCCAGGTGTGACTTCAAGGCTTCTTCTATTTTCTTGGCTTTATGAATTTGTAAGAAGAGATCTTCGATCTTATCCCCATATTCTTCCAACTTCTTGGATAGTCTTTTGTTCTTTTTCTTTTCTATATTGAACTCTTCAAGTGCAGCGTTCAACTCACCTTCTAGATATACTTCACCCTCAAGGTTTTTATCACATGCTTCAGAGTTCACTCCTATTTTTACAAAATTCACTCCTATCTTTTCTAGTTCAATTTTCTCTTCCACAGGAACTGAAACTGACTGAGATGCCTTATTTGAGGAGGATCTATTTTTCTTACCCATTGTGTACTAATCCAAGATCAACCCTAGCTGATTTAGCCAGATAAGGAAAACTGGCTTTGATACCAATGGATAGTCTCATAATGACACTGAGAGGGGGGTGAATCAGTGTAGCTCTTAAAACTTAAATCTTCAATTCTTAATGCCTAAACAATGAAAGCTTAAAATTCAATAAAGCAAATATACCAAGAGAGCATCACACAACACAAGATGTATCGAGGTTCACCGATTTTGGCTACTCCTCAAAAGTGACTTTTTGGACTCCCATCCAAATCCAGTCTTTGAAAAATATCAATTTTACAATCAATTTACCAGCACCCACTGGAAGGAGCACCAACCCTTGATTTATCTGCAACAACAAAAAGGAGCACCAACCCTTGATTTACCAGCACCAACTAGAAGGAGCACCAACCCCTTATGCCAAGCACCAAATTGGACTTCTGTTCTGAAGCTAGAAGTTTGACATAAATATGCCTTCACTTTTTCAAGACCCTGATTGGTCTATTGCTTTCTCAACACTTTCTTACTCTTCACACAACACACACTCTACTCGCTTTCCTCTTGCACCCGTTGCAAGATTAACTTTGCCTTGCTTTAATCCTGAGCGCTCTCTCTCCGTTTCAATAGCACATAACTTCTCCTTGTAGACCTCATTTTATAACATCTTAGTCTCTATTTTTAACTTCCATATTTACGCATGCAACCTGTAACTGTTGTAACTGCACCTATAACTGCACCTATAACTGTCATACCGACTTCCATTAACTTTTCTTATTTTAGCTACATGATCTTCTTCTGTAACGACACTTGTAACTGTTGTATCAACTTCTATAACTGCACCTGTAACCACACTTGTAACTATCCTATCTACTCCTTCTGTAATTGCACCTGTAACACAAAAACAATATGTCGTGATATCGTGACATTTCTACCCCTTTGAATTTTTCTTGGCTGTTGATCAGGAAAACATGACATGTCGCGATATCGTGACACTTTTTGCCTCCTTGTCCTTTTCTCGGCTTGCACCCATGAAAACACAACATGTCTCGATATCGTGACACTTTTCGCCTTCGTACACTCTACTTGGCTTACACTCTACTTGGCTTGGACTAGCGAAAACATGACATGTCGTGAAATCATGACACTTTTTGCTTCGTTGCACTCTTCTTGGCATGCACCAGTGAAAACATGACATGTCGCGAAATTGTGACACATTTGCTGCCTTGTGCCTTTCTCTGCCTTTCACCCGCAAAAATGAAACATGTCACAAAATCATGACACTTTCGTTGCCTTGTGCCTTTCTTTGCCTTTCGCCCATGAAAATGGAACATGTCACGAAATCGTGACACTTTCACTGCCTAGTGCTTTTCTCTGCCTTTCACCCGTGAAAACAGAACATGTCGCAAAATTGTGACACTTTCTTTGCCTTGTGCTTTTCTCTGCCTTTCACCCATGAAAACGAAACATGTCGCGAAATCATGACACTTTTGCTGCCTTGTGCTTTTCTCTGCTTTGGGTCACGAAAACCCGACATGTCACGATATCGCGACATTTTTCCTCCTTAGCACTTTTCTTCTCATCGGGTCGCGAAAACCCGACATGTCGCGATATCATGACATATTTTCTTCCATACTACCTCTCTTGCAAATTGTCGCAAAATCATGACAGTTTTCTTTGTGAGATTCTTCTCTCAAACATGTCCCAAAATCATGACACATTTTCGTCCATACTACCTCTCTTGCAAATTGTCGTGAAATTGTGACACTTTTCTTTGCAAGCTCCTTCTCCCTAAACATGTCATGAAATCACGACAGTTTTTTTTGCTTGCGCCTTCTCTCCAAACATGTCATGAAATCACGACAGTTTTCTTTGCCTGCACCTTCTCTCCAAACATGTCACGAAATCGCGACAATTTTTCTTGCATGCGAAGCTTCTTCAAACATGTTGCGAAATCACGACAGTTTTTCCTGCATGCGCTTCTTCTTCAAACATGTCACAAAATCGTGATAGTTTTCCCTGCATGCGCTTCTTCTTCGAACATGTCACAAAATCATGACAGTTTTTCTTGTGCTTTCTCTCTCTTCTAACATGTCGCAAAATTGTGACAGTTTTCCTTGTGATTTCTCTCTCTTCTAACATGTCGTGAAATCATGATAGTTTTCCTTACGCTTTCTCTCTCTTCTAACATGTCACGATATCATGACAGTTTTCCTTTCTTCTCAACATGTTGCGATATCACGATAGTTTTTCTTGCACTTTCTCTCTCTTCTAACATGTCACGATATCGCGACAGTTTCTCATGCTTGCTCAACATGTCACGATATCGCGATAGTTTTCTTACTTGTCTTTTTCTTTGAGATTTTGCATATGGGCCACTTCTATCTTCTTGGAAATTCATTGTACATGCTCTGACTACTTTGAACTCTTGTTCACTTCATCAACCGATCTATCTAATGACCTCTGCACTCCTGTCCATTGCATCAACCGATCCTCTATCTGTGTTGACAATAATGACAATACTTTGGCTGCACCTTGCTCATCAATGAACTCATGTCCATTATACTTTGGCTGCACCTTGCTCATCAATGAACTCCTGTCTATTGCACTTTGGCTGCACCTTGCTCATCAATGAACTCTTGTCCATTGCATCAACTGATCAACCTGATTGTGTTGACAACAATGACAATACTTTTGCTGCACCTTGCTCAACACTAACATGCAAACTCTAATTTACTACCATTGGATTCATATCATTACCAACGTTTCCAAAAATCATACAATAGAAATAAACATTCATGTATAGCAATAATAATGCATAGATTCAATTTCCCAATATCATCTAGGGTTATGGGTTCATATATAGTACAATTCCATTGCAACAATATCTATCTTCCACACCATTCTGGCTATACTTGCACAAAATACACAATCAGGATTCACCATTCACATGCATAATAGAACTCACAATATAAAATATTGTATTATTTATATGGCTGAGTATGTATACACAATTACCAATGAACATTCACAATGAACAACACTCTACCATAAGTATGAACACATTCCACAAGTATCAATAACAGTAAAAGAACCACCATAAAAATGAATAAGGGGTCGTTATAATGCTTACCCGATCCATTCCAAGGCAATTCCTAAGACAACCACTATTACAACTACTACCCCGTAAGACAACCCACTTGCATTAAGCTTCCCCTAAGTCGAATTTTATTACTATCAAATTAACCTTAAATGCATATTTCACTTGATTTCACTTAATTTTTAATTGTACATTTATGACATTGTACAATTACACCCAATTGTACATTTTATAATTCTATATTTGTACAATTAGAGCAAACCCTACATGTGTATGTTTTGACAAACTATACATCTTACAAAATTGGCAAAAGTAATAAAATTATGCAAATCCAATTTTCACTTCTTCTTAGAGGTGGATTTGTTGCCTACATATGCCCTTCCCTTTACATTAGATGATGTCCTCATTGAATCAGTTTTCTTAGTCTTAGCCGACTGGTCTTGCTTAAGATCATCAAGATGAACACGAAGAATGGCATACTCATTTTGCAACTTAGCTGCATAGTTGCTGAGTTCCATAACTTTCAACCCATACTTGTTGGCCTTCTCTTCTACAACAACAAAGAGTTGAACTAACTTCTTTTCTCTCTCGGATGCTCCTTTAAGTATCTTCTCTGTTAATGTTACATTCGTTTGAGTTGCAACAACTAACTCCTCATTCTTTTCTATGATGATATTAAGACTCTGGTGTAAGTTAGGTTCACAAGCTACAATATGCTCATTCTGGGGAATGTAACATGCCACATCCCTTAGAAAATATTTTTCCTCAAACGCAATAAGTGGAAAAATATTATTGTTCTTGCAATGGCTTCCATGTGGCATCTTCTAGTTGGATCCCATGCCACTGTACAAGGACCTATGTACAAGGACCTCAATGATGTCATAGGAGTGAAGGTGTTGAGTCCGTTGATATAGGATGGTTGCTGGTTTGAGAACAATAGATTCTTCTTCATCTAGTTTTGGATGGACTATTTGTATTAGGCTTTGCTTTCCCACCATCTTCTTTAGAAAAGACATGTGGAAAACATGTTGGTCTTGGATGATATTTGTAGCTTCAATTTGTAAGCCACCATCCCTATCCATTGAAGTACTTTGCAAGGCCTGTAGAAATTTGGATTCAAATTGTATCACCCCTTGTTTTAGGAATATATGCTTGTAGGGTTGGAGGTAAAGGAAAACCATGTCACCTTTCACAAAGTCCTTCTCAGAATTATGTTGATCTGCTTGTTGTTTCTTGTGATTTTGGGTAGTTGCCAAGTTTTGCTTCAAGGTAACTAAGATCTCCTATCGGCAAGTGAGGATTGTATCAATTGTCTCAACCTTTGAATTTCCTTGGAGGTAAGAGATGTTGGGGGATATCAGTCGTATATAGCCTCATAGGGAGTCATATTAGTGGTTGTGTGGAAAGTGGTGTTGTACCACCATTCGGCTAAGGAGAGCCACTGGCTCCACTTGGATTTTTGTTAAGAGACAAAACACTTGAGGTAGGTCTCTAGGCATTTGTTGACCACCTCAGTCTGTGGATGATAAGACATGCTTCATTTTAGCTCTATCCCCTAAATGCAGTGAAGTTTGTCCTAAAACTTAGCAGTGAATACCTTGTTGTGATCACTGACTATGAAGTGAGGGATCCCATGGAGCCAAAAGATCTGATCCATAAAAATTGGTGATTTTCCATACAATATAAGGATGACCCAAGGATTAGAAGTGAGCATACTTGGTTAAATTGTCTACTATCACCATGATCATAAATTTTCCACCTAATAGAGGAAGTCCTTTGATGAAGTCCTTGGAAATATTTATCTACGATGAATTAGGAATGGGTAAAGGTTGAAGTAGAATTGGTGTTTTAGTTGTTTCCCCTTTTCGATGTCGGTATGTACAACATGCATCTACTAATTGCTTTACATCGGTCTTCAAACCTAGCTAGTAAAAACTGCATTTTACCTGTTCATATGTATGCAAGAAGCTAGCATGTCTACCTATTTGTGAAGAATAGAGATTTGTTAAAATTCAAGACCTAAGTTTGGAAGTGGATGGAATAACAATCCTTTTCTTCTAGTAGAGTATCCCCTCCCTCCATGTGTAGTTTGGATCCTTTGTTTTTGTTTGAAGGTTTTGAATAATTTTGGTGAGTGTGGGGCCACCTTGCAACTTTGACTTGATCTCTTTGAGCTAATCAAATTAGAGGATGAATACTGCATATAGAGTGTTCTCTGTTTGTGGATGTCTCAAAAGAGCATCTGCTACCACATTATCCTTACCATTTTGGTATACAATGTCATAGTCAAAACTTAAGAGCTTAATGACCCATTTTTACTGCTTAGGGGAAGAAATTTGTTGTTCCAACATATATTTTAGGTTGTGGTGATTTATCTTGATGATGAAATGTTGCCTAATTAGGCATGGTCACCAATGGAGGACTACAAATACGATGGCCATCATTTTTTTAAAATTTGATTTACCTAGATTACGTCTTGATAATGCCTTGCTGATAAATGCAAAGGATCATCCTTGTTGCATAAGTATGACCCCCAATCCAACCTCGGATGCATCACTTTCTATTACAAAGGTCTTGGAGAAATCAAGAACTGATAAAACTAGGGTGTGGCACATAGCATTTTTAGAGTAATAAAAGCTTGTTATGCTTCATGGTTCCACACAAATGCATCCTTGTAGAGCATAGCTATCATGGGTGTGACAATCTTACCATATCCCTTGTAAAATTTGTGGTAATATTCTACGAGTTTGAGGAATCTTCAAAGGCTCCTCCATGTTTAGGTTTTGGGCCATTCTTTCATGGCTTCAATTTTTGCAAGGTCCACACACACCTCATCCTTGGCCACAATAGTTCCAAAATATTCCATTTCCTTTGCCCCAGAGGTGCACTTGGATTACTTAACATAGAGTTATTTTATTGTAGTAGTTTTAGAACTTGGTCGATGTGCTGAAGGTATTCCTTCCATGTCTTATTATATACCAAAATATTCTCAAAGAAGACCAAGGTAAAATTCCATAGATATGGCTTGAGAACTGTGATCATCAGTCCTTTGAAAGTGGATCGTGTATTTGTGAGGCCAAAAGGCATAATTAGGAACTCATAGTGCCCCTCATGAGTTATAAAATCTTGTTAGGAAACTAATAGTGAAATATGGATTATAATATAGAATGAAGAAAAGAAATCGCCTTTATAATGAATCATTGTTTATTGTAAGGTAAAAAACCACAAGTAGAAGTAATAATATATTCTTGGATGCCTTAGAGACATCTCTCTAATTGCCTAAATATATCTATCCAAAAGGTGTGAGTATGAAAGGACATGTCAGTCCTTAAATAAATATAATTAATAGCTTATTAGTATGTTTAGGAGGGTCCTAACATGCCATCCTCCTTAAAAAAACTATCCTCAAAGCTGAAATCATGGAAATTGTTGTTGAATGTGATGGAGGGTCTCCCACGTAGCATATTCTAAAGGTAGACCTTTCCACCGAATTAATAATTCAGTGATGGTGCGATTATGAAGGTGGTGCATGCGGTAATATAAGATAGCTTCTGGTTCAGCCAATTGTTGGTAAACTCTGGAAGTTGAGTTTGAGAAGTGATGTGAGTGCCTACTACGACCTTAAGACAAGAAACATGGAATATCGGATGGATTTTGGAGGATTCAGGTTACTCAATATTATATGTGACTGGTGCAATACATTGTAGAACTTTATAGGGGCCATAAAATTTAGGTGCTAACTTTTGGGACCCCTTGATTTTTAAAGAAGTTTGACGATATGTTTTAAGGCAAAGAAATACCATATCCCCTTCCTTAAAAACTCGCTCGATTCGATGTTGGTCTGCCTGTTGCTTCATGCGCTGTTGGACGATGTGTAGATTTTCTTTCAGAGTTCGAATAATATTTTCTTGAGTAACAAGCTCCCTCTCTACAACGAGCACCTTTGTATTTTCGAGAAGATAAGAGGTTAGGGATGGAGGTGATTGGCCATATAGTGCTTCAAAAGGGATCATTTTTATGGTTGTGTGATATGTAGTATTATACCACCATTCAGCTAGTGGAAGCCATTTAACCTAGTGGAGGAGTTTTATGAAAATGAAACATCGGAGACAAGTTTCTAAGAATTTATTAACTTCAGTTTGGCCATCTGTCTGGGGATGGTAAGCGGAGCTCATCTGATATTGAGTACCTTGGATTTTAAATAATTCTTTCCAAAAATTACTAGTGAAAGTGGGATCACGATCACTAACTATAGTTGAAGGCATGCCATGTAACTTAAATATATTGTCCAAGAAAATTTGGGCAATAGTACTAGCGGTATAGGGGTGAGCTACTGGAAAAAAATGGACGTATTTCTGTAAGCGATCGACCACCACTAGGATTATTGTTTTTCTTGCCGATTTTGGAAGACCTTCAATGAAATCCATTGAAATATCCACCCATGTTTTTGTTGGTATGGGGAGGGGTTGAAGAAGGCTTGGTGTTGCCACTGTTTCACCTTTATTTCTTTGGCATGTTTCACATTCATTGACGAATCTCTTGATATCATTTTTCATCCCTATGTTGAACCTTGTATATAGTGTGAACACATTCATATTGTTTACGTAGCTTAGGATAAGAATATTTCTTGTTTGGAGAGCAATTGTAGGGAGAAGTTGGACTAGGTCTAAGTTTAGTTTTTGTTTCTTAAATTTTGCATCTCATCTATGTTGAGCTATGGTTGTTGTGCCCAAGCTCTATAAAATGTAACCAAATTGTAGAAGAAAATATAGATTATGTGAATTGAAGAGGAGACGTGGTCCTGCATGGAAGATCTGGTGTTGTAGCAGCGCGTGATGGAATGTTGAACATGTGAAAGAAAAAATATATTTTGCGTGCTGTCGTGAGGAAGACAACGATCGGCTTGAAGGTGAAGTTGAGAACGTGCTGTAGTATTTTTCTCAACATGGTGGATGATCACTGAGGAGATCAATGACATCTATGCGAAAAGAAGAGGCATCAGTGGAGGTCAACAACATCTACTCCTAAGGTGTCACAGATTCAAATTTAATTCGATTGTTTTCAATCTGCGCAATTCAATCTACGTGATTCAAGATGTTCATGGATAATGGATGTTCATGGATAGTGAAGATCAAAGACGTTGAGTGTTGCATCGAGCTCACGTGCACTATGGGAGGGACAAATTACATCCACAAGTAGTCTTAGAGGATGTTGGATAAGAATCCGATAAAGAGCAATAAGGCACTCCTTTTGCTCTTTAAGTTCCATCGAAAAGGATAGCCGGACTGACAGTTGCCCTAGCGCTAAGGCGCTCTTGTTGGGGAGATCATGGGTTCAATACCCGATGCCAAGAAATTTTGTTTTTCTTAAAAATAAATAAAAAGGTATTTTAATTTATTTTAATTATATTTAAAATAATTTTTTAGTTATAGTTTTTTTAAAAATCAAATTTTTTCTATTTTCAAAAACAACTTTTATTAAATTATTTTTAATAAAATATTAATTGAAATTTAAAAAAAGGAGGGACTTGTAACCAACTTAGAGTAAATAGCAGATTAAAAGGTGTTGTGAAATTTGGTTATTTTTTTTACTTCTGATTGGTACAAGAAAGCACAGAGAGAGATACTGGTTGCTTGTTGCTAGTATTAAAATTGTGTGTAGCAATATTATGATAAGGTCAAATAGATGTTACTTTGCTCTTCAGTATCTTCTAGATAGATAGACCCTTGAAGTATTTTATGAAAGATTGCATTTGTATGGTCTAAATACCATCTTTAGTCAACTTCAAAATTTTGTAATTGCAAACCAGATAATACCTGACATTGGTTACGATGGTGATTTCGATGATAACGATTATTTTGATAGTGGACCTATGCCAAGTGATAGTGAGAATCTAGATTATGAACCTAAAGAGTCTGCATCTAACCAGTCAGTATCTATTGATATTGCACCACAGGTACCTGAAATCATTCATATCAGTGATAGTGATTCGGTTGAACTAGTGGAGCCAGTACCACATTTTCTTGAAATTGTAATTGTTAGTGATGATAGTGATTATGTAGCTGACAATTTTGTCAATGAAGAGACAGGTGAACCTATGGAAGTAGAGCAAGATCTAAATCTGTAATCTTCTTGTTTGTAAGCATCTTGCCTTGTTTGTGGAAGTTGAACATTCTTGAAGAATAAAAGATTTATTTTTCAAAGAAGAAGGGTATTTCTTGTTTATTTCCAAAGTATTGTTTAAAAAATGGCAACAAATAATAATCTGCCCATACCTGAGTTTAATGGGCTAGATTATGAGTATTGGTCCATCAATATGAGGACCTTACTCATTAGCAAAAGACTATGGGATATAGTCAATTAAGGTTTTGCAAAACCTTCTGATTGGACCACCTTAAGTGCAGCAGATAAAAAAAATAAGAAGGATGCCCAAAAGAGCAATTATTATGCCTTCTACCATCTCCAAGAAGCATAGGAGAAGAGCATATTTCCAAGAATTACCTCTTTTTTATAAACCCAAGAAGCATGGAAAGCCTTGAAGGTTAGTTATCAAGGTAGTGATCAGGTGAAGCAAGTGAGGCTTCAAACCTTGAAGAGAGATTTTAAAAATCTCAAGATGCAGGAGAATGAAACTATAGGTGACTATTGTGTGAGAGTGAAGGTAGTGGTCAAAAAAATGCAAATCCTTAGATAAGACATAAAATCTGAAGTCATGGTGAAGAAAGTGTTGAAAAAAATTCTTCATAAATAGAACCATATTGCTATCATCATTGAAGAGTCTAAGGATTTGTCTACTTTATATTTTAATGCTCTAATTGGTTCCTTAATGTCTCATGAAGAAATATTACAAGGTTCTACTTCAAAAAGCTATGGAGATGATGACAAAGCTTTCTCATCCAAGGAGGGTGAAGTAAGAGGACAAGGAAGAGGCCAAGAAGGCAGCTAAGGAAGAGGACAAGGTATATGGCAAAGGAGAGGCAAAGGGAGAAGTAGCTCCAAAGGTGGCATTCAAGGCAAAGGTGGCAATCAAGGAAGAGGAGGTGACAAATAAAAGAAATCTTGTTACAATTGTGGTAAGCTTGGTCATTTTAAAAAGGATTGTTGGTCCAAGACTTCTCAAGGAGGAAGAGGTCAATATGGAAACTATGGAGAGGAAGAAGGTTCTTCAAATTTTTTTCTAACCTATGGAAAATCAGATCAAAATCTTAATGAAACTTGAATTTTGGATATTGGTTGTTCCAATCATATGAGTGGAAAAGAAGAGCTTTTTGCCACTATGGATTCCACCTACAAATCAAATTTCAAGTTGGGAGATGACAAAGCACTACAAGTTGAAGGTATTGGAGCCATGGAGGTTTCAACAAAAGAAGGGACCAAGAAGGTAAATGACATCTATTACACCCCCAAACTCCAACATAACTTGCTTAGTGTTGGAAAAATTATGGAGAAAAATTATAGGCTTGTTTTTGATGAAGGCAAATGTATAATTTTTGATAAGAACAATTGTAATAGAGTTGTTACCCAAGTACCTATGACAAATAATAGGTTATTTCCTCTTAAGTTTGGGGAACAAGGAGGTGCTCATCTTGCTAGTGTAGCTATTTCTAATCCAAGTGTGCTTTGGCACTTGCGATATGGTCATCTCAATTTTGTAAGCTTGAATATGTTGACTTCTCAAGCTATGGTGAGTGGAATTTTGAAAGTTGATGAACACAAGGAAGTGTGTGAAGGGTGTGCTTTGGGAAAGCACTCAAGATCCAAGTTTCCAAGAGGACAAGCGTGGAGAGCTAGCCATCCACTCCAATTGGTGCATTCGGATATTTGTGGTCCAATGCAAACCAAAAGCATTGGTAACAACTCTTACTTTATCACTTTCATTGATGATTTCTCTAGGATGTGTTGGATTTATTTTTTGAAAACTAAATATGAAGCTTTTGATTGTTTCATAGATTCAAAAAATAATGTAGAGAATCAAAATGATTTTGCTGTAAATAGTTTAAGGAATGATAGAGGAGGAGAGTATTCGTCTAATGCATTTCTAAAATATTGTATATATTGTGAAATAAAAAGACAATTCACAACTACCTACACCCCACAAAAAAATGGTGTGGCTGAAAGAAAGAACCACACTATAGTAGAAATGGCTAGATAAATGCTTGAAATAAAGCATCTAAGTAGCATGTATTGGGATGATGCTGTTAGAACTAGTGTTTACATTTTTAATAGAAGTCCTACTTCTAGCTTAGATGGGATCACTCCTTATGAAGGATGGTATGACAAAAAGCCAAATGTAAAACACTTTAAGGTTTTTGGTTGTCTTGCATATGCCCACATTCCTGATGAGCAAAGAAAGAAACTTGACCCCTAAAATCAAGCATGTATTTTTGTTGAATATTGTGAGTCTTCCAAAGCATATAGGCTCTACAATCCCAAAACACATAAAATTATACTCTCCAGGGATGTAATTTTTGAGGAATGGGAAGAATGGGGTCATCAATTTTTTTTTTGTTGATGATGGATCTCATGATGTAAGTTCCTCTCAAGTGCAGTAAGTGCAACCCAAAAATAGCAAAGGAAGTCCTCCAAGACCAAGTATGAGTACTACTTCAAGTACAACAGATGCTACTCTAAGTTCTTCTCCACAAAGATCGATAAGTTCTTCACCAATGGATATTGATTCTCCATCTAGAGGTAAGAGAACACTTCAACATCATCCATATTTTCAAATGTTGGATAAGAATTTCCAGAAAATATACACTAGAAGTCAAGCTAGTGAAATGAATGCAGTTTTGAAAAGACTTGAAAATCTGCATATGTATGGTGATGATGATTCTCAAGAACCTAAGGGTGATGTAGTAAATTAAGCTTTAATGACTAGTGTTGAGCTAGAGCCATATAGTTATGAAAAAGCATGTAATTTTGATGTATGACAACAAGCCATAAAATAGGAAATGACCTCTATAAAAAAGAATAATACTTGGGAGTTAGTGAAGCTTCCTAAGGGCAATAAATATGTTGGATGCAAATGGGTCTAAAATATCAAATTCAATGTTGATGGAAATATTCAAAGACACAAGGCAAAAATAGTAGCAAAAGAGTTCACTCAGAAGTATGGGATTGACTATGAG
Source organism: Wollemia nobilis (assembly GCA_028583015.1). NCBI lineage: Eukaryota > Viridiplantae > Streptophyta > Pinopsida > Araucariales > Araucariaceae > Wollemia > Wollemia nobilis. The sequence goes on from JAQPPZ010001958.1 coordinate 131,330, forward strand.
GAGATCTTTACTCCTGTTTCTAGACAGGAGACAATCAGATCAGTACTTTCTTTGGCTGCCCACAAAGGGTGGAAAATTCAGCACATGGATGTTAAAAGTACCTTTCTCAATGGGTACTTTAATGAAGAGGTTTTTGTGCAACAACCTCAAGGATTTTAAGAACAAGGTAAGGAGAACCTTGTATACAAACTGAATAATGCATTATATGACCTCAAGCAAGCACCAAGGGCATGGTACTCATGCATTGATGGCTACTTTCAAAGGTATGGATTCACTAGGAGCAAAAGTGAACCTACTATATACTACATGAAATAAGGTAAAGATATTATCATTGTATGTTTATATGTGGATGATCTAATATTCATGGGTAGTAGTGCTAAGATGAATAAGGAGTTCAAAAACTCCATGATGAAAGAATTTGAAATGAAAGATCTAGGCTTGATGTATTATTTCCTAGGCATGGAAGTACATCAAAAAGAAAAAGGGATCTTCATATGTCAACACAAATATGCTCAAGATATGATAAAGAAATTTGATATGGAGCAATGCAAGTCTATTGCAAATTCAAAGGGTCATGGGATCCAACTGAGCAAAGATGATGGATCACCAAAAGTTGACATGACCACTTACAGGAGCATGGTTGGGAGTCTAATGTTCCTCACTAGCACAAGGCCATATATTCAATATGTTGTTTCTCTTGTTTCAATATATATGGCTGATCCATATGAACTTCATTTGCAAGCAACTAAAAGAGTTTTGAGATATGTAAACGGTACATTGGATTTTGAGATCCATTACCACAAATGTAATTTTGTAAAATTAGTTCACTTTAGTGATAGTGATTGAAGCAACAATATAGATGATAGAAAATCTACTTTAGGAAATTGTTTTAGTCTTGGGTTAGGAATAATTACTTGGAGTTCCAAAAAGCATACTATTGTAGCATTATCATCTCCTGAGGCTGAGTATATAGCAATCACAAATGCTAGTACTCAAGCTTTATGGTTGAGAAAAGTTCTTGAAGAAATTGGAGAACAAAAAAGTGGTCCTACAAGATTATACTGTGACAATATGAGTGCCATCCAATTGGCACATAATCCCATCGACCATAGCAGGTCAAATAACTTTTATATGAAGTATCATTTCATTCAAGACATGGTGGAGAAACAGGTAGTTGATCTACGACATTGCAGCACTTTGGATAACATGGCGGACATCTTCACCAAAGGAGTTGCTAAAGCTTAATATGTAAAGCCGAGAGATTGTCTTGTCAGTCCTCTCAACTTTAAGGGGAAGAATGTTGAACCTTGTATATAGTGTGAACACATATATATCATTTACGTAGCTTAGGATAATAATATTTTTTATTTGGAGAGCAATTGTAGGGAGCAGTTGGACTAGGTCTAAGTTTAGTTTTTATTTCTTAAATTTTGCATCTCGTCTAAGTTGAGCTATGGTTGTTGTGCCCAAGCTCTAAAAAATGTAACCAAATTGCAAAAAAAATATAGATTATGTGAATTGAAATCACACCCTATCCAATAAAAGGATTTAGTTACTCTTTTGTAGGTTTTGAGGAATCCAGAGTGTTCTACAGTAGGTGTAGCGTGTAGCTCATGTAGAAGCTTTGTATGATAAGCGGATGTGGGTGAGAGGACCATATGTTCGTTATAACAAAGTATGTTATATTGCCAAGAATATCAAGGTTTGCTCATGCAATTTTATTGGAGTTGAATTATGGAATTTGTGGTAGGGTTCGCATACCATTCTTCCTTGACTTGTTCGATGCATTTAGGGATAGGGCAGGAAAGAGCATGTAATTGGAAATTTTCCTTGAAATTTTGGAAAGTGCATCCATAGCCATGTTATCTTTCCCTTTTTTGTATATGATTTCATAATCATAGCCTAATAGTTTTGTCACCCAATTTTGTTGTTCTGGGGTGGTTATCCATTGTTCCAGAAGGTATTTTAGGCTATGGTGATTGGTGCAGATAATGAAATATTTTCCAATAAGGTATGGTCTCCAATGTTGGATAGCATGGACAATAGCTAACATTTATTTTTCATAAGTGGAATGTGCTAAATTCCTTTTTGAAAATTCCTTACTAGTGAAGGCTAAGGGTCTTTCATTTTGCATGAGCACGACTCCCATTCCTACTCCTAAAGCTTCACTTTCAATAATAGATGGTTGGGAAAAATATGGCATGGCTAAGATTGGGGTGGTACACATGGCATTTTTTAAGATCATGAAGGCTTCATTAGCTTGTGGAGACCATAATAAGGAATTATTCTTAAGTAGTGTTATTAAGGGTGTCGCTATTTTACCATAATCCTTGACAAATTTATGATAATATCCAGTTAATCCTAAGAACCCACGCAACCCTTTTAGTGTTTTTGAAATCGGTCAATTTTCCACATCTTCAATTTTACGAGGATCTACTTTAACTCCTTACTTGGAGACAATATGTCCGAGGTATTCAATTTCTTGCTTGCCAAAGGAATATTTTGATATTTTTGCATATAATTGATTTTCTTCCAATATCTTGAGTGCTTGCTCTATATGATTTAAGTGCTCTTCCCATGTCTTTCTGTAAATCAAAATATCATCAAAGAAAACTAAAATAAAATTTCGAAGGAAAGGAAAAAATACCTTGCTCATAAGACTTTGAAATGTGGATGGAGCGTTGGTGAGACAAAATGGCATCACCAAAAATTCATAATGCCCCTCATGAGTGTGAAAATTCATTTTGGGTATATTAATTTCCTTAACTCGAATTTTGTGGTAGCCAGATCTTAAATCGAGTTTAGAAATATATGCGGTTCCATTAAGTTCATCGAGTAATTCATCGATGAATGGAATAGGAAATTTATCTTTGATCGTTATTTTGTTGAGGGCACGAAAATCCACACATAGGTGCCATGATCCATCATTTTTTCTTACTAGTATGATTGGAGAAGAGTAAGGACTTCTACTAGGTCGAATGACCCTTGCCCTTAGTAGGTCTTGTACTAATTTTTCTATTTTTGTCTTCTGTAAGTATGGATATCGGTAAGGTTGAATATTAGGAGGTTGGTGTACCAGAAGTAATTGGATGGCATGATCATGGCTTCGTTGTGGAGGCAATCCCTCTGGTTCTTTAAATATTTTATCATGTTTCTCTAGGAGTTTTATTAATTCTAGTACCTCTGGTTGTTCTTCATTAGTGGTTTGCAAGGAAAATAGTTGGGCAACCATGCCTCTTCCTCCTTTGCAAATAATATTTTCCATTCTATGGGAACTTAAGATTTGTGTGGGACCCATTTTTAAACCTTGAATTGTGTAAGTTTGGTTGTTTTGTATAAATTACATCCATAATTATTCAAATTCCCATTGATTTTTGCCAAGCGTTCATAGCCATTGTACTTCCTAAATGATGTCACATCCTCCTAATGGTAGTACATACATATCTGCTTTCATGTTATACTCTCCCATAGTGAGTTTGATATTCCTGCATTTGCTTTTGCATGTAATTTTTTTGCCATTTCCATTCATGAATTAGAAGTTATTGTAGGGATATATAAAGTAATTAGCTTGTTTTTCCAAACTGGGATCTATAAAATTTTAAGTGCTACCAAATTCTAAGAGCACAATAGGGTTTTGTTTCTTAAAAGACCTTTTTACCTTCATTTTTTGGGGGGGCCGAATATCCTGTGAGCGCGTTAAAGGATATTTTTGTTTTATCCTCTTAATTTTGGTCTAATCAGTTATTACTTCAACTTCAATGTCATCCTCTTATTTGGGGGTGCAATCAATTGTGTCCAAAATATATAATTTTGGTGAAATGCATTTGTGGTTAGGGGTGAATTTTTCATCGCAATGGAAACATAGGCCTTTTTCTTGTCTTTCTTTCATTTCCTCTTGGCTAATTCATTTAATTGGCATGACCTTATTCAATTTTTGGTTGGTGTAGGTGTTTGGTGGTTTTCCTTTTGAAAATATTCCTATTCGCCATTGGTTATTGTTCTTCTCTTCTATCATTTGTGCTAATGCCACTACATGCATCATATCGATAGGGTTTTGTATTTGCACTTCCATTCAAATTTCTTATTTTAGGCCACTGATGAAGCAAATTTGGAAGAATGATGCATCAAGTCCTAATGTAAGGTTCACCAACTTCTTGAATTGCACTTGGTATTCCCTTACGGTGGATGTTTGGCAAAGTTTGGTGAGGGCACCTTTGAAGTCTTCAAATTTGGTATGGCCAAATCACAACATTAGGTTCTTTGTGAATTCGATCCATGTGGGAGGATATTTTGTTTTTTCTTACCTTTGGTACCATTGTGTAGCAATTTGTTCTAAGTGAAAAGATGTGATACAAACTTTTTGAATCTTTGAAATTTGATATAAGGTGAAATATTTATCTGCCCTATATATCCACTTTGTGGGGTCATATTCATCAAATTTTGAAAAATCAAGCTTTGTAGTACGAGGAAGGATTGATGTATGTGGTTACTCTATTAATATTTGTTGCTGTGGTGTAGTGTTTTGTTGTCCGTTATGCATTAACATCAAATTTTGTTGTACCAAGTCCATGGAGTGGGTTGTCACATCCAATTTAGTGGATATCTCCATATTAGAATTGTTGATACTCATAGTTAGGTATGCTATTCATGCAATGATTTTATCCTCTAAATTTACCTTCTAAAATGTCATTCCTTGCATCACATATTTCAGTTCCATTGAAACCTCATTTGAGACTTCTTTCGTAATATTATTTGCCACTTCTTTTGAGACTTCTTTTACAATCTCCTTCATCGTATCTTGAGATCACATTTTGTTGACCATTTAGGGTGTGCTTGTAATTTACACAATGCCTTTTGGTGGTGAGAATTAGTTTTGCACTATTTTTTTTTTGCTAAATTTCGACAATTTGTTATGTTGATGTGAATTTTTTTTTGTAAAAAAAATGTTTTAAAATTTTAAAATTTGGTGCTCCGCGATAGGATGATCAAGACTACGACAAATTTTAAGGCGACTGAGGCAGTACAGGGTGAGGTTACCAAGGTAGCACAAGGCTATGCAACACGAGGTGAGGTGACACAAGGCAACACAAGGCCAAGCGATACAGGGCAAGGCTAGGCAACATGGGGTGAGGTGACACAAGGTAACACAAAGCTAGGTGGCACAGGACAAGGTGACCGAGGCAGACAATATAGGGATGAGGGTACAAGTCCAGGCAACATAAGGCAAGGTGATCAAGGTAGGCGATACAAGGAGAATGTCAAGCATGGGTGAGGCAATCAAGGTAGGTGACACAAGGATGAGGGCACAAGGCCAGGCGACATAGGGTGAGGTGACCAAGGCAGGCCGTACAGGAAGGATGTCAAGTGTGGGTGTGTGACTACCACAAGGTAGTCATAAACATCCTTGTGCTTTCTTATTTTTAAACTATTTCTTCTCTCCTACACTACCAATGTGGGATAATTCCCTTAGCACTTAAAAAAAAACTTTTTACGACCTCCTGACATTGAAAAATAGTCATCGAAAAATAGTCATCGATAATTTTTAAACTTAGGTTTTAATAAGGTTTGTTTTTAATATTCACGTCGAATTTTTTTTAGATGGTCAAAAAATGACCTATGCAAAGCTACTTGTAGAGAATCGCTTCAATCGCTTGTGTTTGTTGCTGATTTAACTTGAAACTCCTATGATCATGTTTAATCCTTCTCTTCTCGAGAATTCTTTTTATGGGTTTTTATTGCATTTGTCAACGGAGCGATCTACTTCGACTATAGTTGTTGCTTTGCAACAGTGGAGGATGAGAATAGCGAAGGAAAACGGGTGAAGACCATGTGTGGTTAGGCTCAATGATAGTTTTGATGCAGATTTTCACTAAATATGGAAGGACAAAAATTTGTTTAATAAAAACATGTGCTTGGTAATGGCTTTGATCCAGGTGTTAGGAAACTAATAGTGAAATATGGATTATAATGCAGAATGAAGAAAATAAATCTCCTTTATAATGAATCATTGTTTATTGTAAGGTAAAAACCCACAAGTAAAAGTAATAATATATTCTTGGATGCCTTAGAGACATCTCTCTAATTGCCTAAATATATCTATCCAAAAGGTGTGAGTATGAAAGGACATGTTAGTCCTTAAATAAATATAATTAATAGCTTATTAGTATGTTTAGGAGGAGGGTCCTAACAAATCCATTTTAATTATACCATCCTCATGGACACATATTTGATGGTCCTCGGACCAAAGGTTCAACTTGGTAAAATTTTGTGCCCCATATAGCTCATCTAGTAAGTCATAAATCATTATTATGGGAAACTTATCCTTGATGGTGATATTGTTAATTTCATGAAATTCCATACACATACTCCATGATCCATATTTCTTTCATGCTAGCAATACTGGGGCATCAAAAGGGTTTGTACTTGGGTAAATAAATACCGCATCCAATAAATACTTCATTCTTTTTAATTTTATTTTTCTGATGGTAGGGTTACATGTACGACTACATGTTTAGAGACTGATTCCATGGTACCAAATTGATCTTATGATATTTTGGTCAATTGGGAGGTAGCCGAGTCAACTATTGAAAAACTTATAATTCTTGGCAAGGATGGTTGATAATTTTGTTAAAGTATATTACATCATTTGGGTCATGTAAATGTACCACCTTTGGTACATATCTAGACTAGGAGTTTACTTCAAAGTAAAGTTAGTTAGTTACTTCAAGTATTATAATAAATGCACAAGTGTCAATGTGCAAGTTGTAAATATGCATGTAGTCCACATGTACATGAGTCCTAGATAGAGTAAATGCCAAACAATCTATATTTCTATATAAAGGCCTCATAGGTAGTGTGTAAGAGAGATATGTAGGAGAGAGTGATATAGTAACTACACCGTGTGTAGTACACAATGTATGTGTGTGTAGTAAGGTACAATGTAGTTATTTCATATAATTTCATGGAGTGTTCATGTCCTCCATTATATAGAATTGTACTATTTTTGTCACTCTCATTAATGACATATTTTTGAGTTATTTGTAGATGTTCATTTCCTTATTTTCTTGCATATTATTGTGCCATTAGTTTTATAGTTATCTCAGATTAGTTATCCTACATATTGTGGTTGTACTACCTCCCATCAAAAGCTAACAAATTTGAGGGTACCTTTTCAACTTGCATGGAACACAAATGCATTTGGAAAAACCTTACAACTACTACCTTGTGATGCTTTTTAATTAGATGTTGCATTTGATGGAATGTTATGATCTTGGGCTTCCCATAATTTACTCCTTGTATATTGTATCTTATTGTTGACTGTGAACTGCATCCAAAGTTTGGAGAAGTCCCATAGTATCAGCCTTAGAGTTCTCAACCAAGGGTAGCCTAACACAATATCCATGCCTCCTAAGGGAACTGCGAAGAGATCAATTTGAAATTGGTAGTCACCTATCGATAGATGAACATTCTAACACTACTTGATACAGGTAATGATATCTCCATTAAAAATCTTAACATTTAATTGATCTCAACCATAGATGAAGCTGTCTACCCTTTTTGCTATGATAGGATCTATGAACTTATCTACTTTGTTAGAGTCCAATAAGATCAATACCTTGTGCTCTTTGAGGAGACCTTGGACTATCATACATTAGGATGATGATATTCCTACAATAACATTCAAGGAAAGTGTAGGTGTCTCTTCTATGGGTCTATCGGGTAAAAATTCTTCATCCACTGACTCCTATTGTTCTCCTTAGTCCACAATCATCTTGTGTCTATAGAAGAAGATGAAGCACTACTCATATCCAAAATATAGAGGCATTGTATTTTATATTTGTGTCCAGTGGCCCATTTTTCATCACAACTATAATAGAGTCCCTTGGCTCCATGATTCACCATATCCTCCAGTGTTAGCCTCTTTACTATTGGAATCTTTGGAGCATTACTATTTGTGAGTGCAAAGTTTTTATGTTGGAATGTTATGGGTTTGGAGATCTTTCGTTGGGCATTCCATTTACTTAATGAAAGTTTGGCTAACCCCATTGCAGTCATGTATGTCGTTGGTTTGAACTTTTAGACTTCAGTTTTGATTTTCTCTTTAAGGTTGCTAATGAAAAAACTCTTGAAAAAATATCTGGGAGGCCTTATGTTCTATTGGATAACTTTTCAAAAGTTGTAATATATTTAGGCACTGTACTTGTTTATTGGAGCTAGGTGAGGGATCTAGTAAAATATTCAAACTTTGAAGGGCTAAATTGACCAAGTACATTCTTGAATTGTATCCACCTAATATAAGGTACATATTTTCACAACCATTGATATCGATGGAATAATTCAAGGTCAAAATGAAATGCAACTGTAAACATTTGTTGGTTGATGGGTGTATCATGCAATTCATACCAATGCTTAACCTTAATTAACCACTATTTTTGGATTTATTCCATCAAACCTTCGGAAATATATTTTAGGAATTTTAGGGGTCATGCCTCTATTGTTCCCTAACTATTGATAGTTATCCTCAATAATGGTCTGAGAAAACTTTGTGCTATTAAGAGCTTTTTATTTTTGACCTTCTAGGCTATTTTTAATGTATTCAATTTTTTTTGGATTTTTAAGCTTAAGCTCTTTGATGTCTTGGATCATTGAGTCTTGGATATGCTTGAAGTTTGCTATCATGCTAGTGAGGGTAGATATCTGGGCAACAAGCTCATTTGTGATATTCAACTTGGTGAGTTGTTCCTCTATTTTTTGCATTCATACATCTATTGCCTGAGTTTGAGTCTATGCCATCATTTACTAAAAATAGAATATCTATTTTACCAGTTACTATATTAAGGGTCTCAAAAAAATTTATGTATGCTATATACCAAAATGATTAGCTTGAAAAGACAATTGAAATTGGCTATACCACAAAATGATGATTTTGGGGGTCCTTGAAAAAATATATGGTTGCTATAGAACAAAACAATCAGCTTGAAAAAGATAATCATAATGGACTATACCATAAAGTGATAGTTTTTTTTTTTTTTTTGATTGGTTGAAAGGGTGTTGAAAGGTCCCTGAACCTTGTACAAGAAGTTTTTACATGTTTTCCAAGCCGACCGAGGAGGCCCAAGAGCTAAAGATCAAAGAGAAAGCAAAACACCACATGAGGGAAGGTGTCGTGATATCGCGACCAGTTACGTTTTCACGGCCCACAACATAGGGAAAAAGCAAGGAGGAAAAGATGTCGTGATATCGTGCCATGTTGCACCGATGCAGCCAAAGGAGGAAAAGATGTCGCAAAATCATGACAATAAATAGCATCGCAGTCGAAGGAGAGAAAGTATCGCGAAATCACGACATGTTGCAAGGTTGCTGCTAGAAGAGAAGAAGTGTCGTGATATCACGACAAATTGCAAGGTTGGTGCTAGAAGAAAAGAAGTGTCACGAAATCACAACATGATGCATCATCGAGGCCAAAGAGGAAAAGTGTCGTGATATTGCGACATGTTGCAAAATCTCGGCCGAAGGGAAAAAGTGTTGCGATATTGCAACATGTTGCAAAATCGTGGCTGGAGAGAAAAAGTATCGCGATATCACGACATGTTGCAAAATATCGGTCGAAGGGAAAAAGTGTCGCGATATCGCGACATGTTGCAAAATCGTGGTCGGAGAGAAAAAGTGTCGTGATATCGTGACATGATGCAAAATCGCGGTCGAAGAGAAAAAGTGTCGCAATATCGCGACATGATGCAGAATCACGACCAAAGAGAAAAAGTGTCACGATATCGCGACATGTTGAAACATCACGATCGAGGAGAAAAAGTGTCGTGATATCGCGACAAGTTGCAACATTGCAGCCAGAGAGAAAAAGTGTCATGATATCGCGACATACTGCATCATCGAGGCCAAAGAGGAAAAGTGTCACGATATCGTGACATGTTGCAAAATCTTGGTTGAAGGGAAAATGTGTCGCGATATCATGACATGTTGTAAATCCGTGGTCGTAGAGAAAAGGTGTTGCGATATCACGACAAGTTGCAAAAACACACCCGAAGAGAAAAGGTGTCGCGATATCACATGTTGCAAAATCATGATCGAAGAGAAAAGCTGTCGCGATATCGCTACATGTTGCAAAATCACGATCGAAAAGAAAAAGTGTCATGAAATCGTGACATGCTGCATCATCGTGGCTGAAGAGGAAGTGTCACGATATCGCAAAAAGTTGCAAAAACGTAGCCGAAGAGAAGAAGTGTCACGATATCGCGACATGTTGCAAAATCACGACCGGAGAGAAGAAGTGTCGCGATATCGCGACATGTTGCAAAATCACGATCGAAGAGAAAGAGTCACAATATCGTGACATGTTGCAAAATCATGGCCGGAGAGAAAGAGTGTCGCGATATTGCGACATGTTGCAAAAACATGGCTGAAGAGAAAAAGTGTCGTGATATCGCGACATGTTGCAAAATTGCGGCCGAAGAGAAAAAGTGTCGCGATATCGCGACATGTTGCAAAATCACGATCGGAGAGAAAAAGTGTCACGATATCGCGACATGTTGCAAAAACATGGCCGGAGAGAAAAAGTGTTGCAATATCGTGACATGTTGCAAAATCGCGATCGGAGAGAAAAGGTGTCGCGATATCGTGACAAGTTGTAACATCGCGATCGAAGAGAAAATATGTTGCAATATCGCGACCAGTTTCATGAGCATACCAAACCAATCCCCTGCCAACATCTCATATTGTGCAGACATTTCCACTTATAGAATCATTCCTTAGGCCAATGGGGAAGGAGTCTCTCCATACTTGAATGTCAGATTCGCCGACTCCCTTGTTAGCAAGCCAATCCATAGATTTGTTTCCTTCTTGATATTGATGCTTAATGACTAATTTTGGGTAATTGCCAATTAGAGCCTTGCATTCTTGGAAAATTGAAATAAGGGCCCAGGGAGGCATAGTAGTCCCTTTAAGCTAGTTGATGCAGTGCAGCGAGTCTCCTTCGATGATAAGTTTGTTGATTGTCAAACCTTCCAAGAGAATCAAACTTTGGAGCAGAACCCGTGCCTCTGCCATATTATTGGATTGAATTCCCAAGTTCTGGGCAAAGGCCAAAATTATTTCTCCTCTGTGGTTTCTGAGAATTCCTCCTTTGCCAACCTCTACTGGGTTGCCTTTGGCCGTATCATAAAAATTTAGCTTGTGCCACCCAGTAGGTGGTGAGACCCACTTGATGACAGACCTGTCAACAGAAGTACGGGGCATGGCGGAGAAGTTAGAAAGATTGAAGAGTTTGGTTAGGTCTGATTCAAGGCTAGGAGGGGGGGGTTTGGAAGATGAAACAAGAGAGGCATTCTCCATAGCAAGGGCCAAGATTTTGGCAACGATAATCTTCTTATCAGTGGCTTGATTTTTGAAAATTCTAGCATTTCTCTCTAGCCAAATTTTCCACAGGAATAGATGGAGGCAAGCTTGCCACATGAATTTAAGTTGGTTGCTCTTGAAAGGCTGGGGCCATTGTTGAAAAAGGAGGGGAATGGAATGAGGGAGGGTTGTGGAAATGTTGAAGGTGTTAAGAACCTAGTTGAGAACTGCTAGAGAGAAGGGACATTCCAAAAAAACATGTGAAGTTGACTCAGGCATTTTTGCACAGGATGCACCAATTGGGAATGAGTAACCCTTTGATTATCAAGTTGTCAGTGGTGAGGATTCTATTTTGGATGGCCAACCAGTAAAAGAATTTGACCTTGGGAATGATCTTGGGAACCCAGACCTGATTTGATAAGTCCCAACCATCAGTGGGAGTTTCTTGACTGTAGTAAGCTGATTTAACAGTGAAATTTCTAGAATCTTCAAGGTTCCAGACCATGGAATCATCTTTCTGTGAGTTAGGGATGATGCAAGTCATCAATAAGTTTTGTAACCACCTGAGCGCCTCGATGAAATGCCTTGGACCGTTAAGAGCCAGGTGTTTCCATTTAGGTCTTGTGGTACTTGGGTTAATGAAGTGACACACCTTATCTCCAAAGGTGGCTTCGGTAGCCGTCTTGAGCACTGCAAAATGCGGATCTTGGCTGAGAGGTTTATCACGGATCCACGGGTCATCCTAGAAATGAATGGTCATTCCAATTCCTAGACACCACCTTAAGCCTTCCAAGATGATCTTCCTTGTTTTGGTAACGCCATTCTAGAAATGAGATCCGATAGGAAGGTTGTGATAGTTTTTGCCTATTACATACTTATTTTATTTTTACTAGATAACAATTTTGAGGTTGCGTATCTTCTTCAAAATTCTCTAAATTTAAGAAAATTAGTATGATCCTATTGTCCCGAGTTGGGCTGAGATCTTAAGCCCTCTATTTTTTGTGTTTCTTGACTTGATAAAGCCAATGCAATATGAAACTACAAGTAAAAACAAGGGAAGGGAGGTAATCTAGGATGTGTATTTCCCATATCCATCTAATATACCACAATAATATGTGAGGGTAATATTCCTGAGTGTTGTTCTCAGTGCACTATGTATAATCACATGATTGAATTAATTGACTTCTTATATTTAAAGGTTAGATTTTAAAAATGTATGTGGGAGCTTAAATCTGTGTATGGGTGTTATTGAATGCCTTGGTATTTAAGTTTGATCATTTCTCACTTCACTAGATGCTTTATGGGCAATCTATCTTAGCCAAAAATGACAACTTCTCTGTGATATTTTAAAATGACTAGAACACCATTTCTAACCTATAGACCTAGACTTTAAAGAATTGTTTTTTGTTCACAATAGAAGCTTACCACACCCTAGGAAGGGCTCTGATACCACTTCCAATGAACCTCTTCTATTGATGCGAGTATTTTACTTGGAAATTCTTGGTATTAAGTTGTACTAAAACAAGAAACTTTGTAACAATGATGATTCTAACCGTAAATACAGGGACTAATAACAAAAGTAGGATTAATATTGCATTTCTAACCATAGTAGCATTAAATAAATGAAATATGGAAACTCAGAATAAGCAATTACAAAAGCTCAAAACAAGAGAAATCAATATCACTTGCCTCTTCAAGGGAATAATCTCCTTAACAAAATATTCCAAATCTTCTATTATCTCGTGAGGGTTATATTCTTGCCTTTTTGTAATACTTATGAGCATATTTCCTAACTATTCTATGAAAATAGTCCCTAATGGTTAATATATGATTCTATGACATTACATATGTGATTCTATGATAATAATCTCCTACCTATTCCTAACTTAAAATGTGGTCTTCTTTATATAGGCCATATGGCAAAAGGCTAAAATGGGTTACACTAATGGGGTATGTAACACTAACATAGAACATAAATGAAATATCCTAGATTTTGATATCAATCATACTCATGGATCTTATTCCATGAAATCATAGTACAACCATCATCATTATTTCTCACACTCAATGTTATACATTTCCATGATACAAAACTTGTTTTTCAAGCTTTCTTTTTCAATGTAGTAAGTTTTCTCAAGGATATCATCAACCCCTATGTTTTTTCCAAAATTTAGTAAGTTTACATTAGATGTAAAAATGTTGTATATGTAAAGTTAATGCTACAAATTGCATTCTTTTTGGTAATGTTATGCACACACATGGGGACTTGAGACCTGAGATAGACTTTTGAGTACCAAGGGGAATGCTACAATTTTTTAAACATATAAAACAAAATATGGCTATTTATTTTTCATAAGACATAAAATTTGACATTAGCCACTAATGTTGTTTGAGAGTCCATTAGAAGTTTCAATGTGTAAAAGTAAACGTGTTGACAATATGTAATTGGAATTTGTATGCAAGTAATACATTTTTAATTTTGATAGTGTTGGCGATATTACATTATTTGGTACCTTTGAGTGCCATTGTAAATATTTAGATTAGGAAGTTTGATATTTGTGTCAGTGCTGGTGTCAAATTATGAAGAGTATTTATATTTCATGTAATTAAGTGCGAGTTATAGGTGTCATGTAATTGAGTGTGAAAGGTGTCAAGTGTGCAAGTGTGAGTTGTGAATGAAAGATGTCATGTGTGCAAGTGAAGAGTCATGAGTAATAGGTGTCAAGTGTGTAAGTAAAGAGTCATTTCAGATGTGTTAATATTAGAAGAAGAAAGTTATGTAATGATGATAGACTTTATCATAATGTAAAGCATGTAAAAGGTTGCATCTCCTGTAAGTTAGAGGAGAGAAAAAGTTAGGAGTATTGAAGATATTTTTATTTAAGATTATATATTGTAGATAAAGCTTCATGCTATGTAACAAGGTTGTATTAAGAGATTTTTGATTATCAATAAAGTTTATTTTGTGCAATATTGGTGATGTGATTGTGTGAGATTATTTGCAAGTGATTTTATGATCTTGAAAATAGGGACCTATGATATCTTTGGGCCCATCTGCTAATAGTGGTATCAAATCCACTTTAGTAAGTACTATCTAGGGTGGAGAGAAAGAGGAGGATATTGTGAGAGATTGGAGAATAGTTAGCACCATAGTTTTGGTATGAATATTGGACATGAGAATATTGGATGTATATTGGACATACTAGATGTGTGAATTTGGAGGAGATGTAGATTATACTATTGGATTGGTGGTCCAAGTGATATTTGACGAAGAATTTTTGGAGAATTTGAAGTGGATGTGAGGATTTGTTGGAGTGTGTTTTTAAGAAAAATATTTGGAGGAGATACCAGAGTGGAGATCGTTTGAAAGAGAAGAGATATTTGATGAATGAGTAAATTCAAAGGAGAAGAAATAAAAGTTGAGAATGTGCAACACTATTGGAGAAAGCTTGATAGCAGCTATTTGAAGAACATCTAGAGGACATTAGAAAAAGTAGTAAAGAACATATGAAGAACAATTGGAGAGAGATGTAGTAGCATAAAGCTTATTGTGGTTGGAAGAATTTTGGAACCTAAGCACTAGAGTGCATATTGTGACTGGAAGAACATTGGAACCTGGGCATTGGGAGAATTGAGGCAGAGGGACATTGTTTCGTTATCTTGTGAGTGAATGAAAGATGAATAAATCTAAATAATACATAACATTTGAGACTTGATAAAGTATATTGGAGCAACAAACATAGGTATGAGCAACGAATAGAAGGCAAACATAACACCCAGAAAGGAATGTGGAAAATGTGCTTTTTTGCGTAACATTCCTTGGATACCTTTAACGCAACCAAAGCAAAATTTTATTTATTTATTTTAAAGGGTACATTAATATTTTGGGGAAATAATTATTTATTTGATGAAATATTTGATTCATGAGTTACACGGTTTTGTTAATTAAAATAATAAAATTGGAAGTTAAAGTGAATTTAAAAAGAGAATGAATTAATTGAAATATATAAGAAAATGAAATGAAATTTATTGTTTTATGAAATTGAGTTTTTGAAGATTGTTTAATATTGTAGAGTGAGCTGATTAAAAATTTGGTGGAGAATTTGTAAAATTGAAATTGTGAATTTGGGAGACATAAGAAGAAATTTGTTTTTAAAGAAAGAATTTGAAATTAAAATTTGGGAGTTATAAGTGAAAAATGAATTGAGAATTTAAAGAATTAATATTGATTGTGATTGATTGTAAATTTGAAGAAGAAATATTATATTGAGCATAAATATTTGATAGCAAAAAAATAAACCATGACAGTAGAACAAGAACAACATTAACAATAAAATCAGAGGATGAATATGGAAGACAAAGATTGAAGGCTAAAAGCCTTCACACCAAATTATGTAATTAGGGTGGGGGTGTTGGTGATATCACATTATTTGGTATCGTTGAGTACTTATTGGCATAAAATATGCCTAGTATATGGAATGCACCCTAGAATTTAGCCAACATTTTGGATGAATGAGATTTCTCTCAATTCAACCTTTGTAGAAGACTGGCTCCTTGGTATACTTATAAACTAGAACTGGGTTTAAGCTAAGGGTAAAGAGAAAGAAATGTTAGAAGAAAGTAAGGGTTTAAAGAAATGAGTAAATGATGGACATGTAATAGTGTAATAATATTGGACAACACCATGTAGTAAGTTCACTCAACCAATCTATATGATACTTAACAGACCAACCATTATAAAATGCAAAACAAATTTATATAATTTTAATCGCATATGTTAATAATTCCAAAAACTCCAATGAATAACAATCCAACAACAATCCAAATAGCAGAATTTACTTTAATATAATAAAATAATAAAAAAAGTGTAATAGAAATGACTTAAGACAAAGATATATTCATAAAATCTGCAATGACACCAACAATAGAGGCCAAACAACTATCGGTTTCGGGTCCCTGGTTTGAATATCCACCCTACCAAATGCACATTGGGTACCCAAAATCCAGTTGATAATGTTGGTGCGGTCAGGCCCGGGCATGAATTTTGGGTGATTTTGATGGTGTAGAACCCCTGGTCATGGTTTCTTAGACCAAGGTGGCCTCACAAGGAATTGTTTGCTAAATAAAAAAAGTAATGTTTTGGCTTTGTGCATTGCATATTTTTGAACTTTTGTGACGATTTGATGTCACCACTAAAAAGCATTTGACTCTATGCATTATCGCATGTTTCTTGTAGAATTCGGGACATAATATTTTTTAGAATTGACTTATCCAAGCTTCGGATTGTTCGGTGGCTCTAAACAGATTGTCTAGAATTTGGAGAAGCAAATCAGTGTGGGCAGTTTTTAGACCTACAATCATTGTAAATATTTAAATTAGGAAGAGTCTTTAATATTTGTTTCAATAGTAGGTGTTAAGTTATGAAGAGTGTTTATGTGTCATGTAATTAAGTGTAAGTTATAAGTGAATGGTGTCAAGTGTGCAAGTGAGACTTGTGAGTGAAAGGTGTTTTGTGTTCAAGTGAAAAGTTATAAGTAATATGTGTCAAGTGTGTAAGTGAAGAGTCATGTGAGATGTGTCAATATTAGAAGTAGAAAATTATGTAATCATGAGAGACTTTATCATAATGTAAGGCATGTGAAATGTCTCTTGTGAGTTAGAGGGGAACAAAATTTAGGAGTATTGAAGAGTTTTTTTTATGTAAGATTATATATTGGAGACAAAGCTCCATGCTATGTAAAAAGTTTGTATTAAGAGATTTTTGATTGTCAATAAAGTTTATTTTGTGCAATATTGGTGTTGGCATTGTGTAAGATTATTTGCAAGTGATTTTATGATCCTAGAAATAGGAACCTGTGATATATTTGGGTCCATTTGCTAACAAACAATGATTATGGTGATAGTGTAATAAGGCCCCAAGTGGGGGTATCCAAAGGGATAATGAGACCAAAATACCAATTAGTTTAAGCAAATAACAAGGATCCCCTTCTGAGCAAGTCCAATATGAATTTATTTCAAATAAGATGAAACTAGAGGAAAGGATAATGGACCAAGTCCTTGTGGTGGATGTTAATGAGTTTGGCAAAGTGGTGGTAAAAAATATGAATCCATATAGCAGAAAAAGTTTGGACCAGGTTCTCCTAGAAGACTTGGTGACAAAGACTTTAATCCCTTTAGAGTTCCTTCATAACTTCTATCAAAGCTTACACTCTGAGGAGCTAGTCATAGAAGGAATTTTCTCCCCAAAGAAACCTAGTGAGGTTCCTGATCTAGAGTTGTCAATCCTACTCAAGTTGAAACACCCACCATTTCCAAGGATGGGCTCTTTGAGCACATCCAATTCCATACCCAAAACCTAAAGTATCTAAAAAGGTCAAATGGATGTTGGAGGTAATCATAAGGTAGAGAAGTCCTCTAACAAAGCATTGAGGATCCATGAGGCAGAGTAAAAAATTATTTATTAACACCAATCCCAATTGAAGTTTGAGAAATAGAGGTATAGAAAAGGTAAACAATTAAAACTTGACACATTTTTTAGATCCCTCGATTCTTTGAGTGATAATAATGAATCAAAATATCGAAGATGAAGTTATTATCGTGGAATACCAGAGGCTTGAATGGGCCCTAAAAGCAATGAATTTTGGCAACACTTAGGAGAGAGGTAAGATATGATGTTATATTTATTGAAGAAAATAGGATGGATATTTCTAATGTAGATCCAATTGAAATATTAGTTTGGAAGGAGGTGGGTTTTTCAGCAAACTCTACCAATGGAACTTCTGGGGTTCTTATTTGTCTACGGGACCTTGAGAAACTAGATGGATCTATTCTATTTATTTTTGATAGAGTGATTAATAATTTATTTTGTAGTAAGGAATTTTGATAGATATGGATTATGTCTAAAATTTATGTTCCTAATACAACCCCTAATAGAAATCTTCTATGGTAGTATTTGAGCTCTATGAGAGATTTTTTCGAGGGGGAAGCTTGGATTCTCACTATGGACTTCAATACCCCATTATACCCTTCATATAAAAAGGTTGGTAGTAATTTTGGTTCTAAAAGTATGGAAGATTTTACTACACTTATTAATAATCAAGATTTGATGGATGTGGATTTGAAGGCGTCTAAATACACTTGGAGTAACAAGCATCTAGGCAATCAGAATATTTAGATTAGGTTGGATAGAGTGTTAATCTCCAAGGAAGGTCTTCCAGTGTTCGAAGATGCATCCCTTTGCTCTCTCCCAAAAGTGGGGTCCTATCATAATCCTTTGGTATTTGAACAAGTCCTAAGCTCTATTTTTTTTCAGACCCTTCAGGTTTGAGGCAATGTGGTTGCAACATCAAGGCTTAGAATCTAGAATTTTGGGATGGTGATCTCAAGGGTTGTTGGACCCTCTTATTTTGCAAGTGGCTTTATAGATCAAATTTATTAAAGCTAATATTAAGGTTTAGAACAAGTACATTTTTGGAAATGTGTTCCAGATGAAAAAAGAGTTGGTTGAGCAGTTATAGGAAGTTGAATTAAATTTGGAGTCAGGAGAGGTGACTGAAGGGGATAGACACAGGGAAAAAAAATTGTTAGTAGATTTCCATAATGTGCTAGCAGATGAAGAAATTTTTATGGTATCAAAAATCAAGATCCCTTTGGATCCAATGAAGGTGATAGGAAAAATAAATTCTTTCACACGTCCATCTTAAGTCATAGAAGCAATAATAGAGTTAGAGAAATTATAAAATTATATGGTGTTATCTCAAAGGATATTATAGAAATTAGGGAAGAAGCGATCAAGTTTTTCAAAACCCTCCTCTACTTTAGGGATGATAGGGACCTTGAAGCTGAAGAGAGGTTGTTGCACCACATCACCAACCTAGTTTTAGTTGATATGAATGAAGAACTCTATGCTCTATTTTAGGATGAGAAAATTAGGGCTTTTGTCTTCTCTATGGGTGGTATAAAAGCTACAAGGCTAGAAAACTTTCCTCCTATTTTATTTTAAAGGTTATGGCACATTATAGGTGGTGATATTTGTTTAGCTATGAGGAAAATTTAGGAATCTAATTTAATTTGAGCTGATGTAAACTCAACATTTTAAGTTCTTAACCTGAAGTCAATGGGTGATGAATATTTCTCTGATTTTAGGCCCATTAGCCTCTGTAATACACTTTTTAAAATTCTCACTAAAATTATGGTGAATGGCTCAAAGTATACCTTCCAATAATTATTGACCATTCTCAAAGTGGATTTGTAGCAAGAAAACAAATTCTGGATGATGTTATTGCAGTGAATGAGTTGATTCATTTTGTAGATAAAAGTAGAAGACCAAGAACTTTTCTCAAAATTGATATGCATAAAGCATACGATCAGGTCTAATGAATATTTCTGCTTAGAGTTATGAGAAAATTTGATTTTAAGCCTTGCTGGATTAGATTGGTTAGAGATTTTATATCATCAAAAAAATTCTCAATATTATTTAATGGATCATCGTCTGGTTACTTTAGTAGTTGTAGAGGTATTCATCAAGGGGATCCTATGTCTTCGTATCTATTTATTTATTGGTTGAGTCTTTGGGAAGATCTCTGAAGGTTGCCATTGACCCCATATCACACCACTAATTTGCTGATGATATGTTATTATTCTTTTTATCTTCAATTCCTTAGGCCAGAGCTATCAAAGAGATCCTCCAAAACTATGAAAGAGCGGTTATGTAGAAAGTGAGTTTGAGGAAAAGTAAGGTGTTCTTCCTAAATACTCCTCTCGGTAGGTAAAGGAAAATTGTTGAGATCTTGGGATGTGAGATTGACACCCTTCCATTAGTTTATCTGGGACTACCAATGTTCAAAGGGGATTAAGACTTCTCTTTGGGAACTAGTCATAGAAAGAGTTCAAAGAAAATTGGTGGGATAGAAAGGGGTACTTTTGAGCCAAGAAGGTAAAATTATGTTAGTTAAGTCCACTCTACAAAGCATACTAGTGCACTTCCTTTCTCTCTTTTGGATTCTAGGAAATATTCTTAGGAAAATCAAACAAATTTAGCGATCCTTTCTCTAGTATGATTTTGAGGAGAAGAAGTTCTCTCTTGTGGCATGGGATCAGGTGTGTAGTAGGAAAGAGTTAGGAGATCTGGGCTTAATAAGAATGAAAATGTTAAACAAAGCACTAATAGCTAAAGAGGGCTAGATATTGGTTCAAAAATACAATATTAATTGGGTAGAAATATTGGTAGCCAAATATTTAGGTAACACTGGTAATTTTCTCATAGATCTAAGTCATTCCCTTGGCTCAACATTCTAGTGCAACATTGTTAATATCCGCCTTGATATCATAAAGGCTGGAAGATGGGTGTTACGTAATGGGTAGAGCATTAATTTTTAGAAAGACACATGGACAACTGATAGACTGTTAGAATCATATCCTCACCTGAGTCTAGTGGAACCAATCACAAGCTAAGCTTTCGGGCTGAAGGTATGTGACTTCATTATCTCTGTTAATGATAGAAAATACTAAAATTTGTTTGTTTTTTTTAGGGATTTCGTAGGAAGAAGAAATTGCATTAAAATATCTGTTAGACATCCTAAAGTAGATGGTTTTTCCTAAACAGGATAGGCTAGATAGATTGGTGTGGAAACATACTACTATTTGGGAACCTCCTCCTCCTAGCTGGTTGAAGCTAAATTTTGATGGAGCTTCTAAATGGAATCTAGGACTAGCCGATGCGAGGGGATTGGCTAGAGAATTTGATGGAAGAATTTTTTTGGTTTTCACTAAAAATTTAGATTGGCAGACCAGTCATTTTGTAGAGGCACGAGCTCTCTTTCAAGGGTTTTATCAACTGTAAATTTTGAATGGTAGAAAGGTAATTATTGAAGGGGATTCCCTCAATATCATTAATATTCTAAAAGGTGTTCAGGTCCCTTCTTGGATGATCACAAACGAACTTGTTGAAATCTAAAAATAAATTTTAACCCTTGATTAAGCATGTTTACAGGGAGAGAAATAGATTGGTATATTTTTTAGCAAACTTGGGACTTTTGCATGAAAGCTGCACAATTTAGTAGTCGGATTTCCCATAATGAGGAGATAATTTATGTTTTTAAATGGTTCTGATCTACGATAGTAGGGATCCCTTGGGAAAATTTATTGTTTATCCTACTCGACTATTATGTAGCTTTGCTGATTGTCTATTTTTTGGATCCTTCTTTGTTTGCTATGTTGATATCTTTATTCATCATTTCTAGCTGGTTGGTTGATCCACTCTTGTAAAAGGTTTGGGGCACCTTTCAAAACCTATTCATCCATATTATCAAAAAATTAGGATGTGATTATAGTTCTAAATAATATTCTTGAATCATCTAGATGCTTGAATCACTTCTCTAGATGCTTGAATCACTTCTCTCGAAGCAGAGTTGCATTAAACAAACACACATACAATCCACCTAAAGCAGATAAAATGCAAAGGAGCCAAAGTTTTTTCTTGTATTACTATTTTAAAAATGGAGCTTACAGAGACTAACTCATTACAAATTCAAAATTCCCCCAAAATACCCTGTTTTTTCTCCTTTCTCGCCTAAAACTGTGTTTGAAATTTGAATTTCTGGGGAAAATTTGTCGAGGTCATAACTCCTCACTCGTTGCTTGAAATGACTATTATTGCACCTTTTCAAAAGTCTCTCGAAGGGGTAGGAAGCTTGGTACTATGTTTACACAAAGTACCTCCATATTTCAGCCCTTAAAAAGGCCTCTAAGGCCTTCAAAATTGACCTCCAAGTTTTACTAGTAGGATTTCCACTAGTTTTGGCAAGGTTTTCACTAGGATTTTCACTAGTTTTGATATATCCCCCAAACCACTCAGGATATTTGGGTGATTATTTTACTGTTAGGTCTTTTTTTCCATACCCTAACAACTAAACACACTTAGAACATAAAAAGCAAAAGATTACAAATTTTGGGTGATGCAATATTACTATTACACCATTGGATGCTCCTGTATCATACACCCAAGGTAAATTGAGAATTGACCTTCACTTATTTGCTATTGGAGGAAAACCAAGGTGGTCAACCTCTGTATTTGACAACCAAGATGAATATTCAATAGGCCTACCCTTCCACTTAACCAAAAATTATTTATATTGCCTATTTCTTGTACTTTTGCCAATGTGGGTGTCAAGGATTTCTACTATCTCTTCCTTCTCTGGAATAGACACTAGAATATCCCAAGTTTCTATTACTGGTCCCTCATCATTATTTCCTTCATGATATTTTTCCAAATATGAAATGTTGAACATAGGTGATATGTTAAGTCCACTCGACAATTCTACTTCATATGTATTTCCTGAATCCCATTTCTCTATGATCCTGCATGGTCCAAACTTCTTCATTTTTAGCTTGTTATAGGTTTTAGCAGGAAACCTTTCTTTTATCAGGTGGACCATAACATCATCTTCCACTTGGAATTCCTTAAACTACCACTTTTGGTCTACCATTATCTTGTATTGAGTGTTCATCTTGTTAATATGTTTCTTTACCTCCTCATGCAAATTCTTCAGGTGCTCTGCAAAGTCCTCAGCCTCAACACTACTCTTTTCCCCTTTGTCCATATTCCTCAATTTATAAGAATTCCTTGGACTGCTCCCATATACAATGGAATGGGGATTTATTGATACTTCTATTGATAGAATTGTTATAAGATTTTTTTTCTGTGGTAAAACCAAGTCCCATCCCTTGGGCTTATCTCCTACCAAGCATCGTAGCAGGTTACCCAAACTCCTATTCACCACCTCTGTTTGCCCATAAGTCTGTAGGTGGTATGCAAAACTTAATTTAAAAATTATCTTCAAATTCTTCCATAAGGTCCTCCAGAAATATCCAATAAACTTGGTATCCCTGTCTGAAACGTTACTCTTTGGTAGACCTTGCAGTCGTACCACCTCTTTGAAAAACAAACCTACAACATGAACTGCATAATTAGTTTTCTAGAAGGGAATGAAATGTGCCATATTTGAAAACCTGTCAACCACCACAAATATGGAGTTATTCCCCCTATGTGTCCTTGGTAGGCCAAGAACAAAATCCATGCTAATGTCTTCCCATGGTTTCTTTGGTATAGGTAGTAGTTGATATAATCTAGTGTTCTACCTCACACCCTTAGCCCTCTGGAATACTTTGCAACTTTGTACAAATCTCTTCATATCTTGCTGTAACTGTGGCCAATAGTAGTTCTCACTAATGAGGACAATGGTCTTATCCCAACCAAAGTGTCCAGCCAACACTCCACTATACTTCTTCTTGACCAGATTCTATCTCATCGAACTCCTTGGAATGCACAACCATTTTTTCTTAAACAACATTCCATCTTGGATTAGAAAATCCAACCATTTAGTCCTGTCTAGAGTAATAGGTGCCAAGCAAGCTCTCCAAGCCTCTACAAAATCTAGATCTTTAGGGTACCAACTCTTAAGTTCATCAAACCCTATAACCTCCACCTTCATTTATGTCAACAAGTTTTACCTTCTACTTAAGGCATCTGCAAATCTGTTTGACTTCCCACTCCTATGCTTCAACACAAAGTTATAACTCTGTAAAAATTCAACCCACTTTAGGTGCCTCTGATTTAGCTCCCCTTGGATATCGATATACTATAAGGTATGATGATCAGTATATAGAACAAATTCTTTTGGCAATAAATAGTGCCTCCATTTCTTCAAATCTTGAACTATAGCATACATCTCTTGATCATAAACATAATACTTCTTCCTAGCATCATTGAGCTTATCACTAAAATAAGCAACAGGTTTACCTTCTTGACTCAATACAACTCCTATGGTGCTACCACTAGCATCACAATATACCTAAAATACCTTATTAAAATCTAAAAGTGCCAAAATAGGTTGCTCTATGACCTTATTCAACATATCAAAGCTCTTATCTGCTCCTGGAGTCCATTTAAACTCCTTATCCCCTCTCATTGTCTCTATAAGGGGTGCACAAATATTACTAAAATTCCTAATAATTTTTTTGTAAAAACTAGCTAGACCATGGAATGATATTACCTCTATAATCCTCCTTGGGGTAGGCCATTCAATGATAGCCCTCACCTTTTTTGGGTCTATTTTAAGACCTTCAACTGAGATGATAAATCCAAAATACACCAACTCCTTCAATAAAATTGCACTTCTTCAAATTAATCGGCAATTGCTCATCCCTCAGCTTCTCAAAAACTCTTCAAATATGTAGCAGGTGCTTCTCCAAAGTCTTACTAAAAATTAAAATGTCATATAAATACACAATGAAATTTTTTCCTAAAAGGTCCTTCAATACCTCATTCATCAGTCACATGAATGTACTTGGTGCATTGGTTAGGTCAAATGGCATGACCAACCACTCGTACAAACCCTATTTGGTCTTGAAGGTTGTCTTCCACTCATCTCCTTATTTGATACGAATATGATGATACCAACTCTTCAGGTCAATCTTGATGAAGTACTTGTCTCCACTCAAATAGTTCATAATGTCATCCATCCTTGGCAATGGAAATCTGTATTTGATGGTGATATTGTTAATAACTCGAAAGTCTGTACATATTCTCCACTCCCCATCTTTCTTTGGTGCTAGTACTGTAGGTACTACACATGGACTTAACCTCTCCCAAATCAATACTTTTTTAGTAGCTCTTGGACTTGTCTATTTAGCTCCTCAATTTCTATAGGAGTCATTCTATGGGCTGCATTTTTGGGTATACTAGATTCTGATACCAAATATATGTGGTGACTGATATTCCTCACTCGTGGTAAACTCTTAGGTATATTATCTGATATAATATCTGGGAATTCTTCTAATAGATCTGAGACCTCTACTAGGATATATTTGTATTGCTCATCCTTAACTCTAGGAATTAATGCATAGCACATATGCTTGTGCTTTAGGCCATCTAAAAATTTTCTACCATCTACTAAACAGATTCTAGCACTGCTACATACCTTTTTGTCCATCTCATTTAGAGGCTTCAGCTTGTGGCGCATTCCATCATTTGTTAGGGAGTAAGTGTTGGCATATCCATCATTTATTGAACTTCAATAAAACTGCCATGACCTTACCAACAACAAATGATAAGCATAGGCAGGATTTCACATAAGACCTCATCATGGTAATTTCCAATATAGAACTTTATCAAACATTACTCACTGACCAAAGTATTATGGTCCTTCTGCAACCAAGCAATTCGATATGGATGCAAGTGCCTCCTTATCTCTAACTGTAACTTGATAACCATTCTTTCCGAAACTAGGTTATTAGTGCTACCATTATCAATGATAACATTACACACCTTACCTGCACATTTATACCTTGTTCGAAATATATGCTCTTTCTCTGATCTGTATCCTTCTCCTTATTCAACAAGGCTCTCTTTGTGACCATAACTTCTCCTCTTTATGATTCTTTAGAGTGCTCATATTCAGCACCTTCATCTACAATAGCAGCTCAAGCATATCTTCAGATCTCTTATTTTTCCCCCCTTGGTGTTATGGGCACTTGTATGCTCGATATCCTTCTTCACATTGGAAGAAGGTTCCATGAAATCCTCCTCTTCCAGGACCTTGTCTAGACCTCCCTCTTCCTATTTGGTAGCTATTATTCTACTCACAAGGGTAGTAAGCATTCTACCCCTTCTGGTCCTGACCATTGCTTGTTTCTATAGTCTTCTTCTAGTCCTCATTCCTTCCTCCATTTGTTCTTCCACCACATCCTCTTCCTCTTTATTTAATTTCAAATCTCCTGTTCAACTTCTCTTCTACCTTTAAGGTAAACTGGTAAGCATCTTCTATGGTGGTCATCCTAACCAAAATTAGCTCCTCTTGAATACTTGCTCTCAACCCATTTATATAATGAGATACCTTCTCCTTGTTGGCCTCAGAATGACTTGTTCTAATTAAAATTTTATAGAACTCCTCTATGTATTCCTTGATAGACTTGCTTGACTGCCTCAAACCCTACATTTTATTGAGCAGATCTAACTTGTAATCAGCTAGAATAAACTATCTTTTCAACTTCTCCACCATTCACTCCCACCTTCTTATCCTTTCTTCCCCTCTTCTGTTTCTATCCAACTATACTCCCTTCCACAAAATACTGGCATGACCTTCAACTTGGTCTTAGCAAATCTGACTCTCTCAAGATCTTCCACCTCCTCATACTCGAAGTATTATTCCATGTTATTGATCCAATCGATCGACTCTTTTGGGTTGAGATTTCTAGAATATGTAAAGACATCAAACTTCGGTCTCTTCTCAATCTAGGATATGGTATTATACAATCTGGCTTGTGTAGGATCTACTACCTATTCTTCTTCCTCGAACTAGGCCTCTTCTTCTTCGGCTTCATCTTCACTCCCATATTCTCTCCTTGGGCCTCTACGCAGCTCCTATTGCAGAGCCTAATCTTACCTTTGTAAAGCTCTAAAATCTTCTTTTGGCACCACATTTCTCCCACCACAACGGTTTCTTCGTGGAGGTATTCTGATCATGTTTCTATTAGAACCTAACCACAAATATTGGTGTAAAATGCTTCACATTCGGTGATCTATTTACACACTCAGGAACTCTGACTTTGATACCATTTGAAATAGAGTTGCATTAAACAAACACACATACAATCCACCCAAAGCAGAGAAAATGCAAAGGAGCCAAAATTTTTTCTTGTATTACTATCTGAAAAAATGGAGCTTATAGAGACTAACTCATTATAAATTTGAAATTCCTCCTAAATACCCTATTTTTTCTCCTTTCCTGCCTAAAACTATGTATTTGAAATTTGAATTTCGGGGGTAAACTTACCGAGGTCATAACTCCTCGCTTGTTGCTCGAAACAACTATTATTGTACCTTTTCAAAAAGTTCTCAAAGGGGTAGGAAGCTTGGTAATATGTTTATATAGAGGACGACCATATTTCAACCCTTAAAAAGGCCTCTAAGGCCTTCAAAATTGACCTTCAAGTTTTACTAGCAGGATTTCCACTAATTTTGGTAGGGTTTTCCCTAGGATTTTTACTAGTTTTGGCATATCTCCCAAACCGCTCAGGATATTATGGAGATTCTTTCACCGTTAGATCTGTTTTTCCACACCCTAACAACTAAACACACTTAGAACATAAAAAGCAAAATATTAAAAATTTTAGATGATGCAATATTACTCTTACATCACTAGATGCTCCTACATCATCTCTCAATACTATTTTTAAATTGATTCTTCTTTGAAAAATAGGAATTCATGCATAGTTATGAGATCAACAAAAATATCATAAATGTTATGATAAAAATACTTAGAACTAGTATAAACATTTATTAAAAGATAGATATCAATGCTAAACTTTTATACTGATTAAGAGATTAAAATTATGGTAAAAACATTCAAAGTTTGAAGCTTCGTTGATTTAGTTTGAAATTTTAAAATAATTAGATTGGTGAAGTTTATCTATTGCTCAATTATTTGCATTAATTCAAAAAATTTCTTGTAATAATGCATGAATAATTCTTAAAGCATGAAGACATTTATGTTTGTTGGATTAGAGTTATGAAGAAATTTGATTTTAAGCCTTTTTGGATTAGATTGGTCAGAGCTTATATATCATCAACAAAATTCTCAATATTATTTAATGGATCATCGACTGGTTACTTTAGCAGTTGTGGAGGTATTCGTCAAGGGGATCCTATGTCTTTGTATCTACTTATTTATTGGTTGAGTCTTTGGGAAGAGCTCTGAAGGTTACCATTAATCCCATCTCACACCACCAATTTGTTGATGATATGTTATAATATTTTTAGCTTCAATCCCTTAGGTCAGAGCTATCAAAGATATCTTCCAGACCTATGAAAGAGTGGCTAGGTAGAAAGTGAGTTTGAAGAAAAGTAAGGTGTTTCCTCTCGAAAGGTAAAAGAAAATTACTGAGATCTTGGGATGTGAGATTGACACCCTTACATTAGTTTATCTAGGACTACCCATGTTCAAAGGGGGATTAAGACTTCTCTTTGGGAACTAGCCATAGAAAGAGTTCAAAGAAAATTGGTGGGATAGAAAGGGGTACTTTTGAGCCAAGAAGGTAAAATTATGCTAGTTAAGTCCACTCTACAGAGCATACTAGTGTACTTCCTTTCTCTCTTTTGGATTCTCAAAAATATTCTTAGGAAAATAAAAAAAAATTAGCGATCCTTTATTTGGTATGATTCTAAGGAGAAGAAGAAGTTCTTGCTTGTGGCATGGGATCATGTGTGCAGTAGGAAAGAGTTAGGAGGTCTGGGCTTAAGAAGAATATAAATGTTAAACAAAGCACTAATAGCTAAAGAGGGCTAGAGATTGATTCAAAAAGATAATGTTAATTGGGTAGAAATATTGGTAGCCAAATATTGGGGTAACATTGGTAATTTTCTCATAGATCCAAGTTCTACCCTTGGCTCAACATTCTAGTACAACATTGTTAATAGCCGCTTTGATATCATAAAGGGTGGAATATGGGTGTTAGGTAATGGGTAGAGCATTTATTTTTGGAAAGACACATGGGCAAATGATAGACCATTAGAATCATATCTTCGCCTAAGTCTGGTGGAACCAATCACAAGCTAAGCTTTCAGGACGAAGGCATGTGACTTCATTATCTCTGTTAATGATAGAAAATGCTGAAAATCATTTGTTTTTTTGGGGATTTCATAGGAAGAATAAATTGCATTAAAATATCTGCAAGATAGCCAGATATATTGGTGTGGAAACATACTGCTATTTGGGAACCTCCTCTTGGTTTGTTGAAGTTAAATTTTGATGGAGCTTCTAAAGGGAATCTAGTACCAGCCGATGCGAGGGGATTGGTTAGAGACCCTGATGGAAGAATTTTGTTGACTTTCACTAAAATTTAGATTGATAGACCAATCACTTTACAGAGGCACGTGCTCTCTTTCAAAGGTTTTATCAACTAGAAATTTTGAATGGTAGAAAGGTAATTATTGAAGGGGATTCGTCATAAACATTGTGCAAGGTCAAAAATATCATACAAGGTCAAAAATACTACATAGGATCAAAAAAACTATGCATGCTCAAAAGCAACATAACCTATAAAATAGAGAAAACTTATGACAAAGATAACCTCCAATAGAGATAAACTTCAAAATAAGGAAATCTTGTAATAAAAAAAACCTACAATTGCAAGCAATACTTTTCTTAATCAGCATGTTTGGGCTTGTTTCTTTGGTTTGGAATATCAAAAAATATTGAAGCAAGGATCAATCCCCAAGATTTAACATCTATGGTTTAAAAATATAAAGTTTTTCGTATGTCAAATCATAAAAACAATATAAATAAAAAGAGAAATAAATGGACAAATCCTTCTCAAACACATGTCTACAAATAGAAATTGTAGTGTTGTGGGATAATTTCTGTGGCATCTCTTTGGTCCTTGAAAAATGCTTTTTGAAAGAAAAGAATTCCCACATTTTTTTTTTTATAATTTGTGTAAAACATCCCAAAAGGGATGCCACTTTCGGGTAAGACCCAAGGAGGAAGGGGTATCCATTCCGCCAAAAATGCCTAGGACTCGGACCTGGCCTACCACGTTTGACATACTCAAGGAGCAAACAAACACACAAAACCAAATTAAAAAAAGTAAATAACAACAAAAATAATAAAATAAAATAAAAAACATGCTCCTTGAGTGTGTCAAAACCAAAAGCACAACCAAACACGCACAATAAGATAAAAGAAACCACAACACAAACCACATAGAAAAACACAAGAACCACATAACAAAACACAAACAAGAAAAAAACAACAGCACACTACAAAGACAAAACCCAAAAAAACATGAAAAATAAACACAACCAAAACCTAAAAAATAAAATAAAAATAAAAACAACCAACAACAGACAATAAACAAAAAAAAATAGAAAACACTCACACATAAAAAAAAATGAAATAACACAAACAAAGAGAAACCCAAGAACAAGAACAAAAAAAACACAAGAACAATAACAAAAAACATAAAAAAATAAAATAAAACAACAGAAACACAAGAAAAACAAAAAAAAACACAAAGAACACAAAAACAAAACAAAACAAAAGAACCCACCCATCTTAAAAAACTAAACAAAGAAGACAAAAAAGAAAAAAGAAAATGAACAAAACAATGACCTATCTAGACCAGAAGACTATTAATGCAAGAATCAATAGAGAAAACAAAATAAAGAATAGAATGAGCTAGGGAACTAAAAAAACTGAATGAACCAAAGAGAAACAAAAAATAAAACAAGAAGAAACTAGGTACCTTTAGAACTGGAGCCATCCAAAGAAATGATAGAAAGAAGAGCTTCCCTAATTTGAGAAGCCCACCATATAGGAGGGTGGCCATAACAAGTAAGATCACATTTGTCCAAAGCCCAATTAGCTAAAGCATCAGCACTCTTGTTTTGATCTCTGACCACATGATTATAATAAACTTTCAAAAATCCCATCTGGATTAACTGAATCTTCTCAATAATTCTTTTTATTCTCCAATCCACCTTATGATTCTTAGAAGGAGTCTTCAAGAGATTAATCATAAGTTGAGAGTCAGACTCAACTAACACCTTTTCCCATCCAACCTTAGTAGCCTCCTGAAGGCCTCTAAGGATACCATTCCCCTCAGCAAGGTTATTGGAAAGAATACCCAAATTCTTAGCAAAAGTAAAAACCATGGAGCCATCTGAAAGTCTACCAATTCCTCCCACACTGGCTTTTCCAGGGTTCCCTCTAGAGGCTCCATCGGTATTGAATTTTCAAAAATACTTAGGAGGAGGTTGCCAATTTCTAGAATTTATTTTCACTTGAATTATCCTTTAGAACAATTATGGAATTAGGAGATGTTTTAGTGACATCACTACTAGATATATCATGACTTTGTACATTTTGGCTTCGTGCATTGGTTCCGTTTGCATAATACCAAACTTTGATTCGAATGTGTTGATGTCACCGCTAACAATATTTTGGCTTTCTGTATTTTTACCTTGGTTTTTTTGGCTTTGTACATTTTGACTTCATGCATTTTGGCCTTTGTCCTTTCAAATTTGTACATTTCAGCTTTGTGCACTAGTCCTTTTTACATGATATTGGACTTTGATTTGAATGTATTGACCTCACTGCTAACAATGTTTAGGCTTACCCACATGTAGTAGGTGAGTTGGAGAGGGTAGGGCAATCCTCCAAGGGAGGTCCTTGGTTCGAATATCCAACCTACCAAACACACATTGGGTACCCAAAATCCAGTTGATAATACTAATGTGGTCAGGCCCGGGAATGACTTTTGGGTGATTTTGATGGTGTAGAACCCCCTGGTCGTGGTTTCTCAAACCAAGGTGGCCCTGCAAGGGATTTTTTGCTAAATAAAAAGTAATGTTTTGGATTTGTGCATTGCATATTTTTGAACTTTTATGACGAGTTGATGTCACCACTAAAAAGCATTCGAATTTATGCATTATGACATTTTTCTTGTAGAAATCGGGACCTAAGATTTTTTAGACTTGACTTATCGAAGCTTCGGATTGTTCGGTGGCTCTAAACAGATTGTCTAGGATTTGGAGAAGCAAATCAGTGTGGGCAATTTTTAGACCTACAATTATTGTATTTATTTAGATTAGTAAGAGTGTTTAATATTTGTGTCAATAGTAGGTGTTAAGTTATGAAGAGTGTTTATGTGTCATGTAATTAAGTGTAAGTTATAAGTGAATGGTGTCAAGTGTGCAAGTGAGACTTGTGAGTGAAAGGTGTCTTGTGTTCAAGTGAAAAGTCATGAGTAATAGGTGTCAAGTGTGTAAATGAAGAGTCATGTGAGATGTGTCAATATTAGAAGTAGGAAGTTATGTAATCATGAGATACTTTGTCATAATGTAAGGCATGTGAAAGGTTACATCTCTCGTGAGTTAGAGGGAAGCAAAAGTTAGGAGTATTGAAGAGTTTTTTTATGTAAGATTATATATTGGAGATAAATCTCCATGCTATGTAACAAGTTTGTAATAAGAGATTTTTTATTATAAATAAAGTTTATTTTGTGAAATATTGGTGTTGTCATTGTGTAATATTATTTGCAAGTGATTTTATGATCCTAGAAATAGGAACCTGTGATATATTTGGATCCATTTACTAACAAAAAATGATTATGGTGATAATGTAATAAGGCCCCAAGTGGGGGTATCCAAAGGGAGAATGAGACCAAAATACTAGTTAGTTTAAGCCAATAACAAGGAGCCCCTTCTGAGCAAGTCCAACATGAAATTATTTCAAATAAGCCTAAATTAGAGGAAAGGATAATGGACCAAGTCCCTATGGTGGATGTTAATGAGTTTGGAAAAGCGGTGGTCCAAAATATGAATCCATATAGTGGCAAAAGTGTGGACCAGGTTCTCCTAGAAGACTTGGTGACAAAGACTTTAATCCCTTCAAAGTTCCTTCATAACTCCTATAAAAGCTTACTCTCTGAGGAGCTAGTCATAGAAGAAATTTTCTCCCCAAAGAAGCCTAGTGAGGTTCCTGGTCTGGAGTTTCCAATCCTACTCAAGTTAAAATGGTCACCATTTACAAGTGTGGGCTCTTCAAGCACATCCAATTCCAGACCCAAAACCAAAAGTATCTGGAAAGGTCAAATGGATGTTGGAGGTAATCGTAAGGTAGGGAAGCCCTCTAACAAAGCGTTGAAGATCCATGAGGTAGAGTAAAAAAATGTTGATGAACGCCAATCCTAATTGAAGTTTGAGAAATAGAAGGATAGAAAAGGTAAATAATTAAAACTTGACACATTTTTTAGATCCCCTAGTTCTCTGAGTGTGAATAATGGCTCAAAATATCGAAGATGAAGTTGTTATCGTGGAATATCAAAGGCCTAAATGGGCCCTCCAAGCAATAAATTTTGGCAACACTCATGCGAGAGGTAAGATCTGATGTTATATTTATTGAAGAAACTAAGATGGATATTTCTAATGTAGAGGTAATAAAACTATTAGTTTGGAAGGAGGTAGGTTTTGCAGCAAACTATGCCAATGGATCTTCTGGGGGTCTTCTTTGTCTATGGTACCCTTAGAAACTAGATGGATCTATTCTATTTATTTTTTATAGAGTGATTAATATTCCATTTTGATAGATGGACCCCTAATAGAAATATTATATGGTAGTCTTTGAGCTCTATGAGAAAATTTTTCAAGGTGGAAGCTTGGATTCTCATTGGGGACTTCAATACCCCCTTATACCCTTTAGATAAAAATGGTGGTAGTGATTTTGGTTCTAAAAGTATGGAAGATTTTACTGCACTCATTAATAATCAAGATTTGATGGATGTGGATTTGAAGGGGTCTAAATACACTTGGAGTAACAGGAATCTAGGCCATCAGAATATTCAGATTAGGTTGGATAGAGTGTTAGTCTCCAAGGAAGGTCTTCCAGTGTTCGAAGATGCATCCCTTTGCTCTCTCCCCAAAGTGGGGTCCGATCATAATCCTTTGGTATTTGAAAAATTTACAAACACTATTTTTTAGACCCTTCAGGTTTGAGGCAATGTGGTTGCAACATCAAGGCTTAGAATCTAAAATTCTGGAATGGTGATCTCAAGGTTTTTTGGACCTTCTTATTTTGCAAGTGGCTTGATAGCTCAGATTTTTTAAAGCTAATATTAAGGTTTGGAACAAGTACATTTTTGGAAATGTGTTCCAAAGGAGAAAAGAGTTGGTTGAGCAGTTATAGGAAGTTGAATTAAATTTGGAGTCAGGAGAGGTGACTGAAGGAGATAAACATAGAAAAAAAAATTGTTAGTAGATTTTCATAATGTGCTAGTAGATGAAGAAATTTTATGGCATCAAAAATCAAGATCCCTCTTGCTCCATGAAGGTGATAGGAACAAAAAATTCTTTCACACATCCACCTTAAGGCACAGGAAAAATAATAGAGTTAGAGAAATTATGAAATTATATGGTGTTATCACAAAGGATATTATAGAAATTAGGGAAGAAGTGGTCAAGTTTTTCAAAACCCTCCTCTACTCTAGGGATGATAGGGACATTTAAGCTGAAGAGAGGTTGTTGAACCACATCACCACCCTAGTTTTAGATGATATGAATGAAGACCTCTATGCTCCCTTTCAAGATGAGGAAATTAGGGCTTTTGTCTTCTCTATGGGTGGTCTAAAAGCTACGAGGCCAGAAACCTTTCCTCCTATTTTCTTTTAAAGGTTCTGGCACATTATAGGTGGTGACATCTATTTAGCTATGAGGGAAATTTAGGAATCTAATTTAATTTGAGCTTATGTAAATGTAGACACCAAAACAGCACCAATCCTATTATGTGACTGCAAACATTGATCGCTTTGACAAACACAGCCCCCAGGGCAGCCCTCAGAGGTTAAACAGTGGTCTTAACCACTTTCATAGCAATTTTGTAAGGTCAAGGAGAAATTTGGCACACTTGGACACTTTGCCCAGTATTCGTCTCACCCAGGGATGAATTCAAAATAGAATTCGTCCCACCCCGGGATGAATTCCGAATCCGTCCCTGGGTGGGACGAATTCTAAGCTTAATGAGCGAAAAGACAAATGGTGCCAAGTGGCAGCCTAGAACAGTCAGTTGATGACTCCTGCCTTGCACGCATGTGTAGGTGGACAGAGGGGCCATTAGAAGACTGTCACAAAAGGCATTTATCAAAGCCCAAGTCAATGGAGGACTCCCCTCCCTCATGGGAAGACAAGACTGCCATATGGCGCCCATGACCAACACATGGCATTTGTGCTTCCCTCCCAAAAGAAACCCCATGGGTCTATAAAAGGTGGGACTTTTCTCTCCCAAAATATAAAGGTTGAAGGAGTTTTCAAGGAACGAAGTGCTGCCGAGTTGAAGACCCACTTGCATCCCTTTTGGTTCACCTTCCCACATCCACCAATCTCTTTTGCAAGGGAGGTTGTTGGGTGGCTTTTGGAAGCTTGAATCGGACCTAAATCCAACACATGGACACCTAAACCAACCAATTCGCCGACCCCCCCAATCCTAAGAGGTTTTGGGCCCATCCCTAGTGGATTGGCGCCGAAATCAAGTGCCAATGGTGGGAGGCCCACTTGGGCACCCTCGCACTTTCTAGGTTTTAGAGCATTCTAGATTACTTTTTTTTAGGTTGCATTTTGTGTTATTATGTTTGGTTAACTCATAGCTGCAATTTCATAACTTTTGGTCAGATTCTAGTATGTTTTGTGTTGCTTTGTTGTTTCACTGACTTGCAGGTGGTGAGATCAAATTCCCGAGGGTAGAGGCCAAATTGGGAGAATCCGACCATCTGGGTCATCCCAAAATGGCCCCAATTACATAACCCCCTTGTTTGTAGGCATTTTGCAGGTCTCAAGAATCGACATTGGAGCAGAGCAGCATGTCGGCTTCTTCAACACAGAAGAATTCGTCCCACCCAGGGACGAATTGCGATAGAAATCGTCCCACCCAGGGACGAATTCCAGTTGAAGGTAGATTGGCCAACTGTCTCAGTTGCAATGGCCTTCTGGTAACATTTTCTGTCTTTTGTCAAGTTTTTAGGCTATTTAGAATCATTTTGTTTACTGTTTAGATAAATGTTTGCATGCATCTTTTGATGATTTTAGAAGAACGAACACTTTTCACTTGCAGTAGGTGCTACTGACATCTTGGTTGTTTCTTTGTTCACAGGAGAAGCAGCGGAGGTGAAGAACTCATCGACATCAGCGACGACATCATCTTGGCCCGCCCATTGCAATCGTGGGCATGCAGAAAGAGGAACATTGAGTGATTGTAATCGAATTCTTTTAACGCTCCTAGCCATCGAAAAGGGAGGAGATGTCATTGTAACAGAGATCAAGGGATATTAATGAAAGGGCTGTGTTTTATCCATTTGCTTGTGTCTCTTCCAATGCGTTTCTTTTCCATTTCATGCACTTTACGTTTCTAGGACTTAAGCGCATTTGATTTTGGTTACATCGCAATTAGTGTTTCCTTCACCCAGAATCTCATGCTTTCAGTGGTGATCACGGTGGGACCTATCCCATATTTTTAAAATCATAGAAAAATGATCAAAGTTTTGTGTTTGTGCTTGACAGGTACATTTTTTTGTTGCAGACTGCTATTTGTCTCTGACTATTACGAATTCTTAACTGCAATTCGTCTGACCCTGATACGAATTCTAATTCATCTCTGGGAGGGACGAATTCTATTCTGCAATTCGTCTCCCAGAGGGACGAATTCCTGCCTGTGGATTTTCAGAGCAGAAATTCAGAAGCAACTGGAGCAGGCAGAGAAGAGGTAGGGATTTTTATAATCTCTATTAAAATTTTTGTTTCTGTTTCTATTTCTTTGACTGTTTTCATTTTTATCCTACATTACTTAGGGAAAATCATTCATGCTTGTTTCAATTTTTGCTAAATAAAATGAATCTCACACACTCCATGCAACAATTTTAAACCAAGGAGCTGGTCGTAAGACCCCAGCCCTTGAGCAAGACCAACGGTGGGTTCATCACCACCTTGGCTTAGCTTTGCATCCATTTCCCGATTTTCAACTGTTGTTAGGCGTAAATCCTGACGAAAGCGGATCGAGTGTCGCCGGGGTGATTCCCATGCGCACGAGGATAAGTTTTCTATGGTAGGTGCCATTAACAGGACAATCCTCCTTCCGTACTGCCTATGTACCACGTACCTTCTGCTCTCACGTACCTATAGTCTCCCTCTCGTAAGGGCAGGTATATAGAGAGGTTGGTATATCGGCCTGGTTGGTATATTGAAGGGGCGACCATTTTAGGAGTTATATGAGTCGTCATAATGCATTTAAACGATCTTCAAAACCTACAAAAACAAAAAAAAACATCAAAATGCACTAAACCAGTTTAGGACACACCATTTAATCCTTAAAAGAGATAATCACGATTTTGTGAATGTGTGTGCTTAATTCTGCTTAGTGTAGACAAAAAAAAATCATAAACGAGATAAAAACTTATTTAGATAGCATAGAAGAACCGCAATGGTGTACACCTGCAGCCAAGCCCAATCAAGGGCAGAAGCTCCGGAAGGTACACAAAAAGTAGGCACAAGTCGCCTTCACTTCAGTCCTGAGGATTTGGTCATACCGCCTTATAGGTCTAACCTACAAAAGAATCCAATTCAAAATCCTCGGTGGGGTATGCCTATTCAAAGCAGCCCCTTTCGGGAAGATGCCTTACATGTAGACCTTGACATAAATAGAGAATCACCTCTTGAAGTTAGGCATGAGTGGCCACCACGTGATGAAGCACTAGACAGGCACACCATCTATTTGGAGGGGCAACATGGATATGGCGTCCCTTATTTACCTATCATCAGAACAGAGAGACCAAATCCGGAGCGCAGGGCTCCTTACATAGGGCGACCTAACTATGCCCACCCCATTTACACCCATGAAAAGGAGTACGAGGAAATCTATCGCATTCCTCGAGGGCAACAAACAACGTGGGAACCTTGCATTTCCGCACCAGTAGGATATCATGATCACCCCTTGAGGCCAAAACCTCGAGCACATACCGCTTACCTCGACAGAGGGAAGCAACCCATTGAAACCTTAGACCAGCAAACTAGAGGTAAACACATAGGAGAAACATTTGAACCTCCTGAGCAAAATAGGGTAGACCAAATTGACCCAACTGTTGCCAGATATACCACCCATCAAGCCCAAACCATGTGGCTTAAACCAAGTTATCTGGAAATAGAGTACCGACACCGCTTGGATAGAGAACGCATGCAACGCGAAGCGAATGAGTTATGCTATGAAATACCTGAGAGGGGGCCAACCCCTCGCATCCAAAGAGTTGAACAGTATGAGAGGCATAATCCATTGGTGCAGGACAGGTCTCCACGACCTCGTCAAGCTCTGCCTCCAAGACCTCATAGATTCGAGAGGGAGGCAACTCCCCGAAACAATGATGGGTACCTTCAGCAAGAGCTTGATCAGGGTCATAGGTTTCGCCCAAAGACTCCTCAAGAATTTTATGAGGAGTATGAACCAGAAGAGGAATATGTTGAAACTCCCCATCAAGGTAGGAAGGATGCCATTCGGCCACCCCTCCATAGGCCTCCAGTTTACCGTAACTTGCAACAAGAGCGAACAAGAGAGGAAGAAATAAAATCTTCCGATGCATACCAAGCGCTATTGGAGCGTTTGGAGTATGTGGAGACAAAAGCTGCTGGGCATCAAAAACCCACATTACGTCTACTCCGTAGTAATCCGGTGCATCCCTCAGTGCCTACACCTCTTTACCCCGAACACTTCAAGTTGCCTCAATTGGCAGTTTTTAAAGGTGAAGAGGATGCATAGGAACACGTTACACGATTTCTAAGCCAATGCTTCGGCATCCAAGATAATGACGCATTGTTTCTTAGAACATTCATAACCACATTCGTAGGCCCTGCCTCGGATTGGTTCACACAACTACCCAAACACAAACATAAGCAATTTAGATCAATTAGTAGACGCGTTTCTTGAACGCTTTGCCTTCAACACAAGGAAGAAGGCATCACTAAGTGATTTAGCGAGCCTCAAAAAATTTGAAGAGGAAACAATGGCAGCGTACGGGAATCGATGGAGAGCTTTGCTTTCTAGGTTACCCTACCGTCCTCCTATGTCTAATCTCACGCAGTTGTTCACAAAAAGTTGCTTAAAATCAATCTCTGGTCTATTGTTACTGTGACAATACGACAACTTAGAAGAAGCTTTGGCACAAGCCAGAGTCATAGAAGAGATTAAGATAGGCGAAGGCGCAATTTCCAAGCCTAATAAGAAAGAGTGGAATAAAACCACTAAAACTGGGACAACGCAACCACAACACGTTGTAGTCAACCAAGTTGCGATAAATGTTCCCACACCTGTGCAAGAAACGCAGCCTCAAAAGGCTAACTACCAGGCAGTGCCTCCTGCTTATGAAAGAGATAATAGAAGACAGGAGCAAAATTACCCGCGTCGCCCTAGGCAAAATTGCACCCCATATGGGGAGTCTAGGGACTCCTTATTTGACCGCTTGTCAGTGGCAAATTTAGTCACTCTGCCAGAAATCCAAATTATAGACCCTAACATTCCCAATCCTAGGGGGTACAGAGAGGAATTGTATTGTAGATTCCATAGGCGCAGAGGACATGACTTGAATGGGTGCTAGAAATTCAAAGACCTAGTCCAGGATTTGATCGACAACAGAACATTGGTTGTGGACAACCCCATCGCACCAAACAACCAAAAAATGGGGGTATTCAAGGACCCCTTGCCAGCCCACAAGGCACAAACAAAACCACTCTAGATTAACGAGGTGTGACAAGATCTTCCCACATAGGGATTTGTGGGAATGATTAGCATAGTAACAAGGAATAGAAGGTACCCGGCAGCTGCCCCTGAGGTAGCTACGAAGGAATTTTTGGCAACATCGCATCCTCAACAACGCCCAACGCAGTTACCTCCGCCTAGACCTGAGGTCATGATACAAACCAAACTCACGCAGAGTTTGCGGACCACGTCGGCTAGGCTGTCCATCTATGAGATTATTCAACAATCAGCTCCCCATAGAGAAGCTCTTATGGACATTTTAAAATCCATTGAATTACAACCCCACGAGGCAAATTCTTTCAACGCCTTCGTGGGACATGTGAAACAATGTACGGAGCCGGTCATCACATTCAGAGAAGATGAGGTCAAAATGATATCAAATGACATGGAAAATCCACCCCTGCACGTTATCGTACGGGTCAATGGGATTTCGTACAAGAGAGTGCTGATAGATACTGGCTCATCTAGTAACATCATAACCACTGCAGCCTTGAAGCATTTGAAGCTGCCAGCCTCTCACATCACAGCCTCCACGTACACACTCTGAGCTTTCAATGATGCAATTGCTCGACAGTCGGCATAGTCGTTCTGCCAGTCCAGGTAGGACAAAATTCAATACCTACACTGTGCCATGTGCTGGAAGGTGAAATGGCTTATAATATACTGCTAGGGCGGCCTTGGATCAAGGATATGAAATGTGTCCCTTCGATCGCCCACCAGTGCTTGAAGTATGCTTATGAAGGAGAAATACATGTAGTCCCAATGGACTTAGAGCCCTTCAAGTATTACAATGCGGTACAATTCATACCTCAATCGACCCTCCCTTCAATGCATTTGGATTTCCAATTAAATCCATCTAAACAAGGTCCAATATCGCAGGCACCACTGGTGGCCAACAAGGCAAAATCCTAGCCAGGTGAGACTTCATCATCGGCTCCTTCATCATCAACGCCACCTATCATGGCCCAACAGAAGGACAAGGGAAAAAAAATCATGGAAGAGGTTAAGCCCTTAGAAGAAAGGTTGCCCACAATTTCAACAATAACAACAGAGGAAGCGCCCAACGCAACAGAAACCAAGATTCCTGAGCCACCAAACATGGAATGGACTCAGGAAGGACTACCGTTTCCTCCCACCCAATCATCAACAATCATTGTTGAAATGGCCAGTACAAGCCTGGGGGAATACTTAGTGCAAAATGTTGTGGCAACCCCCACACTGGAGTCAGTACAAGACATGGGAAGACCTCGCATTCCCATTGGAACAATCATCCCTCTAGGCTACCCACCGAACCAGAAAAATTTTGTGTATGGGGGCTTTGATCATGGTCTTGAACCATGCCAACAAAAGGAAACAGACGAAGAGCCTTTTGTTGAAAACATCAATTATCTGTCAAACCCAAAATTTGCCCTAAAATATCTCGGCCAATGCAATTGGCATGGATACGAGCTCAGCGAGATATGAGCAAGGGATGCGGATCCTTTGCCAACCAAGATATCGGATGCCATATGACAAGTCAGGGGTAGGGTTCAACCATCCCCTGCCATTAGACATCTTGGTTGAAAATATGCAAGGCCTAGAAATAGGCAACAAGGGGGGATTGGCATTGGGTCCTTATGCCAATCCGAATACAGAATACACATTGGGAGACTACCTCCCATGGTCAAAAAACACCCCTGGAAGCAACATTAATCCCTCTTCTTTGCTAGAGAGAGGCAAAAGTTTAGAGATTAATCCTCAAAGAGAACATCAACGGTTGCCAGACATCTTTCTGAAACTGTTCCCCTTAGAGGTTCTAGACGAAATAACACAGTCTCAAGAGAATCAGGTCCCTCCACTAAGAGTGGAACAACCGCAATGGGACCAGATTAATTCATTGGAACAGGAAGAGTCCTCAACATCGCAAGCAACAGATGCTGAAGAGAATGAACAATTTTGGATCTATGAAAGTGATTCAGAATATGAGACTGAGATGATCTATCTCAGACATGCGTGACAAAATCACCATGCTCTAACTCATGAAGATCTAATGGGACAGATGGGTATACTGTTAGGACATGAATGGCACGTAGACCCAGCGAGGTGGGACCAAGTGTTAGACCTATGGCTCCAAATTCAAGATGAGCATCGTCCACCTCGAGATCCCATCATGACAGCAGTGTCGAGGGAAGACCCCGCCTTCCTTTTCACACATAGAGATGAATTTGCACCTAGAGAGGATCCATTCATGCCCATTCCTATAGAGCCATATCCAGAGTATAGGGAACATCTAAAAGAATCAAGTCATCACACCCGTGGTTCTGGAGACCAAATTCATTCCATCCACATGATCTCCATTGATTTGATCGCACCCATCCGCAATCCGACCGATCCATCACGGTCATTGCATCTAGACATGGATGCCATCGATTGGGATCGCGTCAATTCACCATTGTCACCATTAGATTACTGGCCTTTCGGTGAAATGCTTCATTTTACCCCAAGGACAACTCAGGATATTTTTCAAGCTGAAGAGGAACCCGAGGTTCCAAACGTAGATCTTAACTCAACTGATGATATCCATTTAATCCCAACTCCACATCAGTTGGAGGACGGATCTCACATGTCAGTCGAGGAGACAACTGACGTAGACATCGACACAGATTCAAAGAATCCACAGATTATTAGGTTGGGGGTAAGTCTTTCCCCCGAAGAGCAAGCCGAATATATTGCCCTTCTCAAAGAGAAGAAGGAAGTTTTTGCATGGTCGTACAAAGATATGCCAGGGCTAGACCCGTAGCTAGTCATGCACAATTTAACGCTTGATCCAAAAATCAAGCCTGTAAAGCAAAAACTAAGAAAGATGCACCCAACAGTGGCCTTGATGGTCAAAGACGAATTGCAAAAGTTGTTGGATGCACAATTTGTCATCTACGTGGATTATCCGCCATGGTTGTCCAACATGGTTCCTGTCAAGAAGCCCGACGGGAGGATTCGCATATGCACCGACTTTCGAGACCTAAACAAAGTGAGTCCTAAGGATGATTTCCCCTTGCCAAGCATCGACGCATTGGTAGACGCTACAGCAGGTCACGAAATGCTCTCCCTAATGGATGATTTCTTAGGATACAATCAAATTCGTATCAATCCTGAAGACCAACTCAAAACGGCATTCACAACACCTTGGGGGAAATTTTGCTATAAGGTCATGCCTTTTGGCCTTAAAAATGCTGGCGCTACATACCAACGTGCTATGACGTATATCTTCCATGATTACATGCACAAAACTTTGGAAGATTACATGGATGATTTGTTAGCCAAGTCTCTCTTGTGCTCAGATCATCTCGATGACTTAAGCAAGATTCTTGATCGCCTCATAGAGCATAAGGTCAAACTGAATCCCAAGAAGTGCGTGTTCAGCGTCACATCTGGAAAACTCTTGGGTTTTATAGTCTCAAATAGAGGCATCGAAGTGGACCCAAACAAAGTCAAGGCAATCCTTGAAATGGCTCCCCCAACCACTATCAAGCAGCTCAAAAGTCTGCAAGGAAAGGTCACGTCGATTAAACACTTCATAGCGCAATTATCTGACAAATGCCGACCCATGAACAAATTATTGCACAAGGGGGTCACATTTCATTGGGATGACGAGTGCCAGTCAGCCTTTGACGAAATCAAATAGTACTTGGCTTCGTCGCCAATATTGGCACCACCTAGACCAGGTGTGCCATTCTACTTATACATCTCATCTACTGAGGTGGCACTGGACGCAATGCTAGCCCAGAAGAATGAACTTCACAAAGAATAGGCTACGTACTATCTTAGCCGCACCCTAGTCAGTTACGAACTTAATTATGCATACGTTGAGAAACTCTGCTTGGCAGTGGTGTTTGCTACCAAAAAGCTACGCCATTACATGCTGAGCAACATGACGTATGTTGTGTCTAAGGAGAATCCATTGCGATACATGATGAGTCGTACTTATCATAGTAGTCGCACAACGAAATGGATCATGTTGTTGACAAAATTTGACATTGAGTTTATTGGGCAAAAATCTATAAAAGGACAAGTCATAGCCGATCAACTAGCAGAGGCTCCTCTTGAAGACGATCAGCCTCTGGTCATAGAACTACCCGATGATGGGGTCTTCCATGTCTCAAAATCTCCAGATTCTGATGAGCCTGAGTCTCAGGCCGACATAACCTTATTTTTTGATGGTTCTAAATGCGAGCAAGGGGGTGGCACAGGAATTGTATTCTTCACATCGCAGGGCGCTCCAATGCCCCTGTCATTTAAATTAAACTTCCAATGCACCAACAACAATGCAGAATATGAAGCCTTGCTCTAGGTCTTCAGACAGCAATCGCCATGAACATAAAAATATTGAACATCTTTGGCGATTCGCTGTTAATCGTCAATCAAGTCAAAGGGGTATATCAATGCAAATGCCCAGTCTTGAAGGCCTATAAAGCCCTTGTGGACAAATTCTTGGCAAAACTTGAATGGTATGACATCGAGGCACTCCCTCGATCATCAAACTGTTTTGCGGATACAATGGCCTCCTTGGGGTCACTAATCCCGCAAGACCTTTTCGGTGATATAACAACCATTGAGGTCAAAACCTTATCGCAACCC
This sequence comes from Wollemia nobilis, assembly GCA_028583015.1. Classification (NCBI taxonomy): domain Eukaryota; kingdom Viridiplantae; phylum Streptophyta; class Pinopsida; order Araucariales; family Araucariaceae; genus Wollemia; species Wollemia nobilis. The sequence continues at coordinate 175,636 of JAQPPZ010001958.1, forward strand.
GCGATGGAGCGCGCAAGCTCAGACTTCACGCCAGGAGTCCACATGATCCAGATCGAACCATCTTCGGATAAGTTCTTTTGAATCCGAGACTGTTTGAAATGGGCCAACTGGGGGTCTTTGTTTTCCCCCACTCCCATTAATAGCAACACAATGCTATTATTACAAGTTCTATCCCAATCAACATTTGTTAGGGAAGAACTCCAAAAGGGATTGGCTGTTCAAACCGTCGAGGTATCCGATCAACAGGATTGGTATTTACCCATAAGAGACTACCTCAAGTTAGGTAATCTACCCTTTGGATTGACGCACGTCACAAAACGAACATTCAAACGAGAAGCGGCAAAATATGTCTTGATAGGAGACATTTTGTATCATCGCGACTACGATGGAATTCTTCTTCATTGCTTGGACCAGCAAGAGTCCACTTGGGCAGTCGCCCAAGCGCACGACGGTACATGTGGCGGCCACTTCAGTGGTATGGCCATTGCAAAGCGCATTCTTCGCATGGGCTATTATTGGCCATCTTTAGAGCAAGATTGCTATGCGTATGTCAAGAGGTGCATGAAATGTCAACATCATGCCAATTTAATGCACGCACCTTCCCAAGCCCTACACAGTCCAGTTTGCTTGGCCATTTTTGCAGTGGGGCCTCGATCTAATTGAAAAGATCTCTCCTGCATCGTCAGGCCATCACACGTTTATCATAACGGCCACAAAATATTTTACCAAATGGGTGGAAGCAATTCCGTTAACCTCTACGACAGGACCCCGCATTGCGGAGTTCATTTTGCATTACATCATATGTCATTTTTGTATTCCATCCAAAATAATCTCGGATAATGGGCCATCATTCAAGAACAAAGACCTGTGTGCTTTAACCACAAAGTAAAAAATTCAGCACAACTTTTCAACACCCTATTATCCGCAAGCAAATGGGCAAGCAGAGGCGTCAAACAAAACGCTAGTTGCCATCCTTAAAAAGACCGTCGCAGACAGTCATAAGGATTGGCACATACAAATCCCACTTTCCCTTTGGGCTTATCGCAGTAGCATTCAGATGCCCATTGGGGCAACTCCATTTTCACTGGTGTATGGCTCAGAGGCAGTAATGCCTCTCGAGTTGGAAATTCCTTCCCTACGCATATCAATGCAGGAGTTCATCGATGATAACACTGCGTGACAGGCCCGATTAGACCAACTTACATTGCTTGAAGAACAATGCGTTAATGCTCTCGAGCACTTACGTATCTATCAAGAGCGGCTTAAGAAAGCTTACAACATGAAAGTTCACCTAAGAGACTTTCAGGTTGGTGATTTGGTTCTGAAGGAAAACCAACAAAACTCTAATTTGCTGTCCCATATGAGGGACAAATTCACGGCAAATTGGTTAGGTCCTTATGTCATTGATAGTAAAATAGGATCCGAGACGTACCGGCTAGCTTCTCTTGACGGTATCAAGGAAACAGAACCCTTGAATATCATTCATTTGTGACCATTTCATATCTAAGAAAGCCATATTCCAAAAAAAAAAAAAAAAACTCCAAGGATTATCGAAATTTCTTGGTCAACCCAAAAAGCTCCAAGGATTATCGCAATCTCTTGGTCACCCAAAAAGCTCCAAGGATTATCGCAATCTCTTGGTCACCCAAAAAGCTCCAAGGATTATCGCAATCTCTTGGTCAACCCAAAAAGCTCCAAGGATTATCGAAATCTCTTGGTCAACCCAAAAAGCTCCAAGGATTATCGCAATCTCTTGGTCACCCAAAAAGCTCCAAGGATTATCGCAATCTCTTGGTCACCCAAAAAGCTCCAAGGATTATCGCAATCTCTTGGTCAATACAAAAAGCTCCAAGGATTATCGCAATCTCTTGGTCAACCCAAAAAGCTCCAAGGATTATCGCAATCTCTTGGTCACCCAAAAAGCTCCAAGGATTATCGCAATCTCTTGGTCACCAAAAATCTCCAAGGATTATCGCAATCTCTTGGTCAATCCAAAAAGCTCCAAGGATTATCGCAATCTCTTGGTCAATCCAAAAAGCTCCAAGGATTATCGCAATTTCTTGGTCAACCCAAAAAGCTCCAAGGATTATCGCAATCTCTTGGTCACCCAAAAAGCTCCAAGGATTATCGCAATCTCTTGGTCACCCAAAAAGCTCCAAGGATTATCGCAATCTCTTGGTCAATACAAAAAGCTCCAAGGATTATCACAATCTCTTGGTCAACCCAAAAAGCTCCAACGATTATCGCAATCGCTTGGTCAAAAAAAAAAAAAAACAAAACAAAACAACAAAAATCATCAAAAACAACAAAGATTTGCATCTCAATTCTAGGCATACTCAAATTCATCATAAATTCATATTCTCGCACCTCATATTCATATTCACAAAAATCAATCCATCAAAAATACAAAAACATGTAGCTGCATTAAGCATTGCATCCATACATTTCATATTTGTGGTTGTATAGGTCAAAGGCACCATAGGCTACAATTGCTCTGCTAGTCCATCTTGTTCCGCATAGTTCCATTTTACAAAAACGACAAAAACACCATGCATAACTTTTACCACACTACATTCAGTGGTCTGTAAATGTACCAAGAGTTTCAGTAATTTAGTCATCATTTTCCTCTTTAGCCATGTAGTGTATCAAGTCGAATAGATTTTACGAAGGTAGAGTCATACTTGAAATACACCTTGTTACGTAACATCCCAACACAAATCAAAACACTAAAATTCCCAAATTATGTGAACGAAAGACGAAACCTGCAAAATAATCTAGGTCACCACAAGCGAAACGGTTATCTTGCTCATCCCCCTGTGCGAATGACCCCTAGAATGCTGATATTTGGCAAAAGGACAAGCATCCTCCCTACCCAATTCCCTAAGAATCCCTAAAGTTCTCAACAATTGCAAAACACAAAAAATTTGCAAAATGTCAAAACTCCAAAATTTGACAAACTACAGTGCACACATCAAAAGGCACAAACAACAGTGATTTTGGTCACTCCATAACCCCAATCCCTTGCTCAAAAGAAAAACAAATCAAAATGAACAGTGATCTCATCACTACAATGAGCAAGTATCCCAATACAATTGAAGAAAAGAAGGGAGTTGACCTTGAATCCCTAGAACTCTCAGCATTCTATAGGTCATAAGGCAAGCTTCAGTACCAATTTGGTTGATAGCCAATGGGTAAGAAGTAAACCTCCCGCATGACGATATATCTGTCACATTAACTTGCGTACAGATCAATATTTGCATGTGGATGAGCTAGCTTATGGCATCCTGGATTACACCGCAAATTAATCTTAGTACATACAACAAAGGAATTCATGGAGATAATTAGGTGATCCTCGATACGAGTTCGGTTGAAAGCCCATTCGGCATCGGCGGTATCCTAACAAATACCACTAAATGAACTCAATTGCACACACAGGGATATGAAATAACTAGGTCAAAAACAAGTCTGATTCATACCTTGGTCAAAAAGTCTTGTAAGATAAAGTACAGTCATGGATGGTGAGTTAAAAGCCGATGAATCTCAGAAAACCTTACATTCATTCCAAAACCATCTGCGCTACTTATCATCCTTATGATACCATCAAAAAATACAAAAAAAGAAAAACCATGTAAATAAAGAGCTTCTTAAACAGACTATAGTGCAATCATCACAAATGTCATTCATCCATTTCACCTCGCATATCACATAGACATCAAAAACATTTACATTCATCATAACATCTGCATTCATCAAAATAAATAAACATGCATAACAAAAATCACATCATCACATGTACAAAACCAAAAATAAAACCGGTATATATATATATATCGTCAAAAAGATGCTCGCAGGCTACAAAACCGGTCCTCAGACCCCGCAATCATATCCAAAAACCCAACCTAAGGTGTCGACCACCATGATCACGCAGGATCGGTGTGACGGGAACTACCCCCTATGGTGTGGGTCCTACGGGACCCTGCAGGGTAGCTACTACTAGCCCCCGCATCATGCCTGCTACCACCCCCCTCATCTAACCACCTACGACGAGATGATGTTGACTGCTCAGTCAGACTATCCCTTGTCCGTCGTGAAGATCCACCGACCAAAGGCTCAGGTAGCTGCCCACCAAGGTGGATGACCTCCCTCTCCATGTATATTCAATACAGACACCACTCTGCCTCTCGTCGATGATAGATAGACAATGCATCATCACACTGCGCCAAAACTCTATCCTGCTCTACCAACTGAGCCCGTAAAAGATCCCTCTCCTATCGTGCATCCCCCAGCTCCCGCCTCGCATCCCCAAACTCCAGATCCCGCATCCGTAGCAGCTCTGTCAGTCGAGCAATCTCAATGCCTACATCTGACCCCACCACCTCTGTATCTGCTAGACGCATAGGACTCGCGGGGACAGTAGCCTGCTCAGGCTCCCACTGCTCCTCCACATCTTGCATGTCCGACTGCTCTGGAACACCCAAGCCCACATCCTCATCTCCCACATCCACCATGTCTACATCATCCATGCCCCCCCAATCACCCCCTGCTGCCTCAGCATCCTCCACTGTCACCTCCGCACCTCCTAGTGGCCCCTCTCCTCTCCAGCATTGCAGTACCCACCATGAGTCATACTCAGTGGTAGTCCCGATGTCATCCACATCCGGGACATCAATCACTGCATCGGACTCCTCACCCAATGGAGCAATGACCGGTGGCTCTAATCCTCTCTCATCTCCCTATCGCCGATAGACCATGGGCTCACCAGGAAACCCCTGGCGCACCCCAAACTGTCGTGTAACCCGACGGTACGAAAAGAACTCATGCTCCGTCCCGTGCCGCCCAGTCAACCACCGCTCCCTATGTACTCTTCGAAGCCACTCTCCAGCCTCAAGCCAGGCTGGATAGTCCCGATAGGGACGCAAAAACACCTCCCCTGAAGTGAGCCAAGAAAAGGCATCAGTGTAGTGCTCAACGGAACCTGCCCATCGCCGACTCTGCCCCTGCTCTGCAGACCGCCGCCACAAAACTGCATAACCAATCTCCTCATCCTCCATCGCCGCCCGAGTCATCCATGGTAACCTGGTAGGCCTCTCAATAGCTATGTGCTGCCAACCCCAGCACTGCAACAAAAAACTACAACTGACACCCTTTCGCTATCGACAGCGGACCCCCGTACAGCTCCCCGTAGAGCTGTTCCAACAAAGTCTGTCCCCATCTCAGAATCAACAGTGCCTCTATCGGGCACTCTGCCAACTGCCACACCAAATCCAGCAGGTTCCATGGGAACCTCACGCCTGACGAATCAGGGAGAAGAATGTTAGAAACGAGGCCCATCAAGAATGCGTGCCTCACTCCTAACACCCCCCTCTCCTGCCACCAGCTAACCAAAATCCCGCCAGCCTGGAAATCCACCTCGGCTGTCTCCACTAGGTTTGCTACACCCAGCTGCCCCCCATGCCCAAAACATCTCATAAGTATAGCAGTCCGCTGATCAAACGGCGATGTCCTAATAGGCAGACCATCTATCGGAATTCGAAGCAAACGATAGACGTCCTCAAGAGTCACAGTCATCTCCCTTGTCAGGAGATGGAAAGTATTGGTCTGCGGATCCCAAAGCTTGATCAGGGCTGTCAGATAGGCCTGATCCGAAACCATAGGCTCCAATCGAGCCACCTTCTTGAGCCCAAGGGCATCAATCCATTCCCAGTCATCATCGGTCAATGCCAACCGCGCCTCAGTAAATGCAGCGGGTACATGGTACCGGCTCCTAACAACCTGCAAAGCAAAAAAAAAAACAACACAAACACAAAAAAATAAAAAATAACAGATCAAATTTTCAGTTCTAGGGTTTCTAACCTTAACCGTTAAACAAAAACATCACAAAAAATCTTAAAGTTTTGAAAAGTGTCAACACAAAAACAATGCATTAAATAAAAGCAAAATAAACTCTAGGAACACTTACAGGTTTCGCCTCGGCTCCACCGCTCGAACCGATGTGTGCACTCATGATAGCGAGAGAGAATTCCAGCGAGCGCTTCGCTCACGTAATTACCTCCTCCTCCCGAGCTCCAAAATCGCAAGAAAAAAATGACACAAATGAGCCCAAAATCAAGTTTTGGCCATTAAATAGGCCTTTTGCACTGGAATTCGTCCTTGACTGGGACGAGCGCTCTGATTAGCGCTCGTCCCACCCAGGGACGAATTCTCCAGCTGGAATTCATCCCACCCAGGGACGAATTCAGGCTAGCACTTTAAAAAAAAATAAAAAAATGACTAAAAATGCACTAAAAATAGACAATAAAATTGCCCGATAGGATTGCTACTGCACCTGACAACAAGGGCATACAAAATCGACATTGGAGTCAAAAATTGTCACTATCATACTCCCTAAGAAGGCTACCATAGCCGGACCGCTCCATGGGAAGACGGATTTTAGACAATTTCATCCCCAAACGACATCACAAAAGGGTCAAAGCCCACTCAAAAATAGTACAAAATTCAACAAAAACAAATAGCAAAAAACATTGCCGGACATAAGTGCTCTTGCACTTAACCTCTGGGCAAAGAAAATCGATGGCGAGGTTCAAATTATCTCTCTCCTACTTCCCCAAGAAGGCTAACATAGCCGGACCGCTCCACGGGAAGTTAGGTTTTCGATGATTTCACCTCATTATGGCATCACCAAAAGGGTTAACACCCACCAAAAACAGGTCCAAATGTTGGAAAAATTGCACACGCTTAATGGTAAACCCTTTAAAGGCACCCTTGCACAAGTCATCTTGGGTCAAGCGACTCGTCGCTTCTCTCACGAAGGTCATTCCCTCATCGATTCGTCGCTTGAGGGGGTAGTCACACTTAGTCACCAACCAACAATCACACACCCAATTAAGGAAAATGACATGCATTCAAAGAATCATTGACAAAGAAAATCACGCTCCTACTTGGGGCAGTAAACAAGCAACAATCAAATCAATCAAACACTTGGCATTTCGTGAATCATGAACACAAGGTTCCCCCTGAGGATAAAAACGCCCTTTGCCTGTTCATGACTGATCAATGTCTAAGTTCAAGTCACACCTCAACAAAACAGGTTAATACTTGAAATCAAATTCCTTAGCTCGTCAGAAGCAAGGATTCAAGAATGCATGCCCTTTCCATACTTGGGGCATCAAAAGTTGGTTAGGTTACCAAGAAACCCTAATCATTAGTGCTTTGGTTATCTATTTTTGCTCAGCACTACGTCACCCGCAGTGCTTCCCAAAAAGGGGCATCTGTAGACACCAAAACAGCACCAATCCGATTATGTGACTGCAAACACTGATCGCTTTGACAAACATAGCCCCCAGGGCAGCCCTCAGAGGTTAAACAGTGGTCTTAACCACTTTCATAGCAATTTTTTAAGGTCAAGGAGCAATTTGGCACACTTGGACACTTTGCCCAGATATTCGTCTCACCCGGGGACGAATTCAAAATAGAATCCGTCCCACCCCAGGATGAATTCTGAATTCGTCCCTGGGTGGGACGAATTCTAAGCTTAACGGGAAAAAAGACAAATGGCGCCAAGTGGCAGCCCAGAACGGTCGCTTGATGACTCCTGCCTCGCACGCGTGTGTAGGTGGACAGAGGGGCCGTTAGAAGATCGTCACAAAAGGCATTTATCAAAGCCCAAGTCAACGGAGGACTCCCCTCCCTCATGGGAAGACAAGACTGCCACATGGCGCCCATGACCAACACATGGCATATGTGCTTCCCTCCCAAAAGAGACCCCATGGGTCTATAAAAGGTGGGACTTTTCTCACCCAAAACATACAAGTTGAAGGAGTTTTCAAGCAACGAAGTGCTTCCGAGTTGAAGACCCACTTGCATCCCTTTTGGTTCACCTTCCCACATCCACCAATCTCTTTTGCAAGGGAGGTTGTTGGGTGGCTTTTGGAAGCTTGAATCGGACCTAAATCCAACACATGGACACCTGAACCAACCAATTTGCCGACCCCCCCAATCCTAAGAGGTTTTGGGCCAATCCCTAGTGGATTGGCACCGGAATCAAGTGCCAACGGTGGGAGGCCCACTTGGGCACCCCCGCACTTTCTAGGTTTTAGAGCATTCTAGATTACTTTTTTTTAGGTTGCATTTTGTGTTATTATGTTTGGTTAACTCATAGCTACAATTTCGTAACTTTTGGTCAGATTCTAGTATGTTTTGTGTTGCTTTGTTGTTTCACTGACTTGCAGGTGGTGAGATCAAATTCCCGAGGGTAGAGGCAAAATTGGGAGAATCCGACCATCTGGGTTGTCCCAAAATGGCCCCAATTACATAACCCCCTTGTTTGCAGGCGTTTTGCAAGTCTCGAGAATCGAAATTGGAGCAACAGTAGGTCGACTTCTTTAACACAGAAGAATTCGTCCCACCCAGGGACGAATTGCGATCGAAATCGTCCCACCCGGGGACGAATTCCGATTGAAGGCAGATTGGCCAGCTGTCTCAGTGGCAATGGCCTTCTGGTAACATTTTTTGTCTTCTGTCAAGTTTTCAGGCTGTTTAGAATCATTTTGTTTACTGTTTAGATAAATGTTTGCATGCATCTTTTGATGATTTTAGAAGAACGAACACTTTTCACTTGCAGCAGGTGCTACTGACATCTTGGTTGTTTCTTTGTTCACAGGAGAAGTAGCAGAGGTGGAGAACTCATCGACATCAGCGACGGCATCATCTTGGCCCGCCCATTGCAATCATGGGCATGCAAAAAGAGGAACATTGAGTGATTATAATCGAATTCTTTTAACGCTCCTAGCCCCCGAAAAGGGAGGAGACGTCATTGTAATAGAGATCAAGGGATATTAATGAAAGGGCTGTGTTTTCTCCATTTGCTTGTGTCTCTTCCAATGCGTTTCTTTTCCATTTCATGCACTTTACGTTTCTAGGACTTAAGCGCATTTGATTTTGGTTGCATCGCAATTAGTGTTTCCTTTGCCCGAAATCTCGTGCTTTTAGTAAAATCAACATTTTAAGTTCTTATCCTGAAGTCAATGGGTGCTAAATATTTCTCTGATTTTAGGTCCATTAGCCTCTGTAATACACTTTTTAAAATTCTCACTAAAACTATGGTGAACAGGCTCAAAATATACCTTCCAGTAATTATTGACCATTATCAAAGTGCATTTGTAGCAAGAAAACAAATTCTAGATGATGTTATTGCAGTGAATGAGTTGATTCATTCTGTAGATAAAAGTAGAAGACCAACAACTTTTCTCAAACTTGAAATGCATAAAGCATACGATCGGGTCTAATGAAGCTTTTTTCTTAGAGTTATGAAGAAATTTGATTTTAAGCCTTGCTGGATTAGATTGGTCAGAGCTTGTATATCATCAACAAAATTCTCAATCTTATTTAATGGATCATCGACTGGTTACTTTAGCAGTTGTGGAGGTATTCGTCAAGGGGATCCTATGTCTTTATATCTACTTATTTATTGGTTGAGTCTTTGGGAAGAGCTCTGAAGGTTACCATTAATCCCATATCACACCACCAATTTGTTGATGATATGTTATATTATTTTTAGCTTCAATCCCTTAGGCCAGAGCTATCAAAGATATCTTCCAGACCTATGAAAGAGTGGCTAGGTAGAAAGTGAGTTTGAAGAAAAGTAAGGTGTTTCCTATCGAAAGGTAAAATAAAATTACTGAGATCTTGGGTTGTGAGATTGACTCCCTTACATTAGTTTATCTAGGACTACCAATGTTCAAAGGGGGGATTAAGACTTCTCTATGGGAACTAGTTGTAGAAAGAGTTCAAAGAAAATTGGTGGGATGGAAAGGGGTACTTTTGAGCCAAGAAGGTAAAATTATGCTAGTTAAGTCTACTCTACAGAGCATACTAGTGTACTTCCTTTCTCTCTTTTGGATTCTCGAAAAGATTCTTAGGAAAATAAAAAAAAATTAGCGATCCTTTATTTGGTATGATTCTGAGGAGAAGAAGAAGTTCTTGCTTGTGGCATGGGATCATGTGTGCAGTAGGAAAGAGTTAGGAGGTCTGGGCTTAAGAAGAATAAAAATGTTAAACAAAGCACTAATAGCTAAAGAGGGCTAGAGATTGATTCAAAAAGATAATGTTAATTGGGTAGAAATATTGGTAGCCAAATATTTGGGTAACATTGGTAATTTTCTCATAGATCCAAGTCCTGCCCTTGGCTCAGCATTCTAGTACAATATTGTTAATAGCCGCTTTGATATCATAAAGGGTGGAATATGGGTGTTACGTAATGGGTAGAGCATTTATTTTTGGAAAGACACATGGGCAAATGATAGACCATTAGAATCATATCTTCGCCTGAGTCTGGTGGAACCAATCACAAGCTAAGCTTTCAGGCCGAAGGTATGTGACTTCATTATCTCTGTTAATGATAGAAAATGCTGAAAATCGTTTGTTTTTTTGGGGATTTCATAGGAAGAAGAAATTGCATTAAAATATTTGTTAGATAGCCATATATATTGGTGTGGAAACATACTGCTATTTGGGAACCTCCTCTTGGTTTGTTGAAGTTAAATTTCAATGGAGCTTCTAAAGGGAATCTAGTACCAGCCGATGCGAGGGGATTGGTTAGAGACCCTGATGGAAGAATTTTGTTGACTTTCACTAAAATTTAGATTGATAGACCAATCACTTTACAGAGGCACGTGCTCTCTTTCAAAGGTTTTATCAACTAGAAATTTTGAATGGTAGAAAGGTAATTATTGAAGGGGATTCCCTCAATATCATTAATATGCTCAAAGGTGTTCAGGTCCCTTCTTGGATGATCACAAATGAACTTGCTGAAATCTAAATATAAATTTTAACCCTCGATTAAGCATGTTTATAGGGAGAGAAATAGATTGGTAGATTTTTTAGCAAACTTGGGACTTTCCTATGGAAGCTGCACAATTTAGTAGGAGGATTTCCCAGATGGATTAAATTAAATAGGTAATGAGGAGATAATTTATGTTTTTAAATGGCTCTGATCTACGATAGTAGGGATCCCTGGGAAAATTTGTTGTTTGTCCTACTCGACTGTTATGTAGCTTTGTTGATTGTCTATTTTGTGGATCCTTCTTGGTTTGCTATGTTGATATCTTTATTCATTGTTTCTAGCTGGTTGGTTGATCCACTCCTGTAAAAGGTTTGAGGCACATTTCAAAACCTCTTCATCCATATTATCAAAAAATAAGGATGTGCTTATAGTTTTGAATAAGATATTTTAGTTAATTAAACTAATTTACAAACTCAATCATCTAGATGCTTGAATCACTTCTCTCAATACTAGTTTTAAGTTGATTCTTCTCTGAAAATAGGAATTAATGCATAGTATACTTAGAACTAGTATAAACCTTTATTAAAAGATAGAGATCAATGCTAAAATTTTATACTGACTAAGAGATTAAAATTTTATGGTAAAAACATTCAAAGTTTGAAGCCTCATTGCTTTAGTTTGAAATTTTAAAATAATTAGATTGGTGAAGTTTATCTATTGCTCAATTATTTGCATTAATTCAAAAATTTCTTGTAATAATGCATGAATAATTCTTAAAGCATGAAGACATTTATGTTTATTTAGAATAATAAAAAATTCAAAAGAATAATCAAAGTTAAACATACACGATTAGCTCATCAAGAATTAAAAAAAATATTAAAAATAAATATCACTTGTGCTTATTTGTTTTGCTTTATTTTTTAAAAATGAGAATCAAACAATTTGAAAATAAAAATAAAATTGTACGAACTGACCCATGTTGTAGGTGAGTTGGAGAGGTTAGGGTAATCCTTCAAGGGAGGTCCATGGTTTGAATCTCCACCCTACCAAATGCACATCGAGTACCCAAAATCCAATTGATAATGCTAATGCGATCAATACCGAGCGAGACTTTCGAGTGATTTTGACGATGTAGAACCTCCTGGTCGTGGTTTCTCAAACCAAGGTGGCCCCACAAGGGTTTTTCACTAAATTCAAGAAAAATGTACAAACTTTTAACAATAAATACTTGTTTAAAAAATATATTTAAATAAATATTTTTTAATAAAACTAACAAATCAATTTTAAATTTGTTTACTTTAAATTACCTTACATTTATATTAAATTAAATTACACCTAAAACATAAAATTATATCTACTACTAATATACAAATATTTTTATATTCTTATGCTATATAATAACACTATGTTAAGGTCCAGAGGTATATCAAGCTTTAAAAACACAAGGTATGTTAAAACATTGATTCTTGGCTTGAAAATTTAACCTTCAACCATTACTAACAAGGTGAAATGGTTTATTTTTTTAGTTTTATAAAATTTTATAGTATAATCAAACTTTTAAACTTGACCATAATACACCTAATCTAACTTCATTTCCAACTTAATTTGGAAATATATAAAACTTGATAATTTTAAATTGTTTAAAAAATTTATATTTATAACTTAAATTATTCATAAATTAATTTAAAATAATAATTTAATTATTTAAAACATATATTTCTATAATCTTAATAACCTTAAAGAAATTTAAAACCATAACAAATATTTTTCATTCACCATTTTACCAAAAATCCACCACTCCCTAGTATTGATAAATTGTTATTAAAAGCCACTAAAGACCCTAAAATCAATAAATGGGGTACACAAGTATTAATCTATGTTACTAAAAATATTAGTCTATATGTTATTAGTTTATTTTAAATTAATAAACTACTAAAAAATATTAACCTATGTTACTAAAAATATCAACCTGTATATTAGTGATTTATTATAAATTAATAAATTATTAAAAATAATAATTTATTATAAAATATGCTACTAAAAATATCAGTCTAGAGAAAGAAAAATATTATAATAAGCTTTTAGTAATTAAAAGATGAGCTGTCCTATAAACTTGATAATAAAGAATATAACCTAGTGTTCATATTTGAATAGCCACTCCTAATATTAAATTAAATTATGTTATTAAAAATATATGTTATTAATTTATTATGAATTAATAAATTATTAAAAAATATTAACCTATGTTACTAAAAATATCAGTCTATATGTTATTATTTATTATAAAATATGTTACTAAAAATATCAGTCTATATTATAATAAACTTTTAAAAATCATCCTATATAATAAAAAATATAACTTAGTGTTCATATTGAAATAGCCACACCTAATATTAAATTAAAATAAAAAAGCTAAAAACAAAAGAAAAGAACAAAACCAATAACCACGCTTAATGTTAAATTAAAAATAGAAAACCAATAGCCACGCCTAATATTAAATTAAAAATAGAAAAAGAAAAAACAAAACCAAAAATATCTCCTAAGAAGAAACTTATACATAATCTATATCAAAATTCTTCGTCCCATCTTTGGATTACGAAGCAACGTAATCGTCAAGCTGTGGAGAGTGTTAACCTTTGGCTAACCTTTGCTTCCGGCCTCCTTAAAAAGGCAACGGAAAGCCTCCAACTGGTTGGGACAAACACAACATATTGCAGATAGTTCGTATCTTCGCTTGTTCAACTGGGGCATAGGCATGGCCCGTTCACTTGGTTCCCATCATGCAGCTGCGCCTAGTCATCTCCCGCCCTCGCCCTCGACCCTGCCCCTGCCCCTGCCCCTGTTAATAATCTTTTTTGTCTTCGTTCTCATCTGTTTCGTACTTATTTTAATATCTCGCATTATGGATTGTCGCCGTCGCTTAAGAATTATAGAGATATCAGCAAGGCGCCAAACTGCAACTGGGTTGGATAGAAAAACCATGGATGCTCTGCCAGTATTTGAATACAAGTCGAAGAGTTTCAAGGAGAGGCTGGAATGTCCAGTATTTTTTGGTCCGTTTCTCCTTTAATTGAAAATAATACAAATTTTATTATTATTATTTTTATGGAAAAGTATAATAAGTATGTTATTCTAAAGAATAGAGTATGCTAATTTAAAAACAATTGGTTGTATAAAAATTATATTTCAAAGTTGAAATTTATTAAATTAGAATTATCAAATAAAATTAGATATAGTAGATCAACCACAAGTTATTTATGTAGTAAGATGTATGGAACCAAAAAGAAGTGGTGGATCATAGTTTAAGGGGTCTCTTCATCCAAAAGGTTGATCTTGATTGTATAAGGTTAAGATGGAAAAACTTGTCATTATTGTGCCACCTTGTTCATCTACACCTAGAATTGTAAAAGCACATTGGAACAAATTTTATCATTAGCATCCTTTGACATATGGGTGTCAATATATGTTTTGGAAAAAATAGCTACATTTTGGTCTTTCTAAACATCAAATAAAATCTTCACTCTGAATGTATGCCATAGTTGGATGTATTTGGATGGCATGTTAGGCCAGTTACCTAGAAGAATTATATGCCAAGAGAAAGAGTTAGGTCTAAGAGGCCCAAAGAAATTGAGAATCCATGTCCATGCAATTTGAGATTTGGGACAAAATCAATAGAGATGTTTGATGATTTTATGTTATCCATAGAATGGTCATCATGAGTTGGTGTAAAGTCCTAGGCTTCAACAACACTAGCCTTCAAACTTGGGCAGTTCACACTCAAATAAGGGTTCTTAGTCTGAACCTTGTTGTTTGTTCAAGTTTTCTTGTGGAAATTTTGGGTTCACTAAGAGTATTTTATGAATTCACTCTAAATTCTATGCTTTTTTTGTTCAATTAGCATACGCCTTAGGTTCGATATTGATAACTATTGTAGACACCAAAATAGCACCAATACGATTATGTGACTGCAAACACTGATCGCTTTGACAAACACAGCCCCCAGGGCAGCCCTCAGAGGTCAAACAGTGGTCCTAACCACTTTCATAGCAATTTTGTAAGGTCGGGAAGCAATTTGGCACATTTAGACACTTTGCTCAGTATTCGTCTCACCCAGGGACGAATACTAACTAGAATTTGTCTCACCCAGGGACGAATTCTGAAATCGTCTCACCCAGGGATGAATTCCAAGTTTAACGGGCAAAAAGAAGAATGGTGCCAAGTGGCAACCCAAGACAGTCGATTGATGACTCTCGCCTTGCACACGTGTGTGGGTGGATAGATAGGTCATTAGAGGAGTCGTCACAAGGGCGATTATGAGAGCCCAAGTCAATGGAGGACTCCCCTCTCTCATGGGAAGACATGACTGCCACATGGCACCTATGACCAACACATGGCATTTGTGCTTCCCTCTCAAAAGAGACCCCATGGGTCTATAAAAGGTGGGACTTTTCTCACCCAAAAAAATAGATTGAAGGAGATTTCAAGCAACGAAGTGCTGCCCACTTGCATCCCCTTTGATTCACCTTCTCACATCCACCAATCTCTTTTGCAAGGGAGGTTGTTGGGTGGCTTTTGGAAGCTTGAATCTGACCCAAATCCAACATATGGACACCTGAATCAACCAATTTGTAGACATCCCAATCCTAAGAGGTTTTGGGCCCATCCCTAGTGGATTGGCACCAAGATCAAGTGCCACCGGTGGGAGGCCCACTTGGGCACCCCCGCACTTTCCAAGTTTTGTTTCAAAAGCATTCTAGATTATTGTTTCAGGGTGCATATCATGTTATTCTATTTGGTTAACTCAGCTTCAATTTCATAACATTCTGATCAGATTTCATCATGCTTTGTGTCGCTTTGTTGTTTCACTAACTTGCAGGTGGCGATATCGAATTCCCAAGGATAGAGGCCAAATTGGGAGAATCCGACCATCTAGGTCGTCCCAAAATGGCCCCAATTACATAACCCCCTGTTTGCAGGTGTTTTGTAGGTCCCAAGATTCGACATTGGAGCAGCAGCAGGTCGGCTTTTCCAACACAGCAGAATTCGTCCCACCTAGGGACAAATAGCAGTCAGAATTCGTCCCACCCAGGGACGAATTGCAGTCAGAATTCATCCTGTCCAGGGATGAATTCTAGTTGAAGGCAGATTGGCCGACTGTCTCAGTGGCAGTGGCCTTATGGTGATGTTTTCTATCCTCTGTCAGGTTTTTAGGTCATTTAAAGTCATTTTACTCACTATTTCAGACAAATGTTTGCATGCATCTTTTGGCAATTTTAGAGAACAAACACTTCTTATGTGCAGCAGGTGCTACTGACATCTTCGTTGTTTCTTTGTTCGTAGGAGGAGCAGCAGAGGTCAAAGACTCATCGACATCAGCGACGGCATCATCTTGGCCCGTCCATTTCAAGTGTGGGCATGCGGAAAGAGGAACCTTAAGTCTCGATTGTAGTCAAATTATTTTAACGCTCCTAGCCCCTGAAAAGGGAGGAGGCGTATTTGTAATAGAGATCAAGAAAGGGGGTACCTTTATCCCTTGAAGAACCATAATCCAAACCAAAAAGCTCCAAAGATTATCGCAATCACTTGGTCACCCCAAAAGCTCCATGGATTATCGCAGTCGCTTGGTCACCTCAAAAAGCTCTAAGTATTATCACAATCACTTGGTCACCCCAAAAGCTCCAAGGATTATCGCAATCACTTGGTCACCCCAAAAGCTCCAAGGATTATCGCAATCACTTGGTCAAACCCCAAAAGCTCCAAGGATTATCACAATCGCTTGGTCACCCCAAAGGCTCCAAGGATTATTGCAATTGCTTGGTCACCCAAAAAGCTCCAAGGATTATCGCAATCTCTTGGTCACCCCAAAAGCTCCAAGTATTATTGCAATCTCTTGGTCACCCAAAAAGCTCCAAGGATTTTCGCAATCTCTTGGTCACCCAAAAAAGCTCCAAGGATTATTGCAATCTCTTGGTCACCCCAAAAGCTCCAAGTATTATCGCAATCACTTGGTCACCCCAAAAGCTCCAAGGATTATCACAATCACTTGGTCACCCCAAAAGCTCCAAGGATTATCGCAATCACTTGGTCACCCCAAAAGCTCCAAAGATTATCGCAATCACTTGGTCACCCCAAAAGCTCCAAGGATTATCGTAATCACTTGGTCACCCAAAAAGCTCCAAGGATTATCGCAATCACTTGGTCACCCAAAAAAGCTCCAAGGATTATCGCAATCACTTGGTCACCCCAAAAAGCTCCAAGGATTATCGCAATCACTTGGTCACCCCAAAAGCTCCAAGGATTATCGCAATCACTTGGTCACCCAAAAAGCTCCAAGGATTATCGCAATCGCTTGGTCACCCCAAAAAGGCCCCAAAGGATTCTCGAAATCCCTTGGTCACCATCAAGAAAATTCAAAAACAAAAAAAAAATCATCAAAAACAACAAAAAATTTGCATCTCTTTTCTAGGCATACTCAAATTCATCAACAGAGAGCTCTTCTCGCATATTCACAAAAATCAATCCATCAAAAATACAAAAATATGTAGCTGCATCAAGCATTGCATCCATACATTGCATATTTGTGGTCGTACAGGTCAAGGGCACCATAGGCTGTAATTGCTCTGCTAGTCCACCTTGTTCCACACTGTTTCATTCTACAAAACAACAAAAAAACAAAAAAACACCATGCATTGCTTTTACCACACTAGAGTCAGTGGTATTTTAATGTATCAAGAGTTTTCATGATTCAGTCATCATTTTGCTCTTTAGCTACGTAATGTATCGAGTCAGACGGATTTTACGAAGGTAGAGTTACACTTGAAATACGCCTTGTTACGTAACATCCCAACACAAATTAAAACACATAAAAATTCCCAAGTTGAGTGAATGAAAGATGAAACCTGCACAGTAATCCAGGTCACCAAAAGTGAAACGGTTATCTTGCTCATCCCCCCGTGCGAATGACCCCAAGAATGCTGAGAGTTGGCAAAAGGACAAGCATCCTCCCTACCCAATTCCCTAAGAATCCCTAGTTCTCAATAGTTGCAAAACATCAAAAATTTGCAAAACGTCAAAAACTCAAATATTTGACATCATACAGTGCACACATCAAACGGCACAAACGATAGTGATTTTCATCACTCCATCTCCCCAATCCCTTGCTCAAAAGAAAAACAAACCAAAATAAACAGTGATATTATCACTACAAACGAGCAAGTATCCCAATACAATTGAAGAAAAGAAGGGAGTTGAACTTGAATCCCTGGAACTCTTAGCATTCTAACAGGTCATGAGGCAAGCCTCGCAGTACCGTTTTGGTTGATAGCCTATCGGTAACTGGCGGTAAAATTCTTGCATGACGATATATCTATCACATTAACTTGCGTACAGATCAATGTTTGCATGTGGATGAGCTAGCTTATGGCATCCTGGATAACACCGCAGATTAATCTAACTAAATACAACAAAGGAGTTAGTGGAGCTAATTAGGTGATCCTCAGTATAGGTTCGGTTGAAAGCCCATCTGGCACTGGCGGTATCCGTAGAATGTTCCTCCGAACCCTTGTGAGGTAGCCTAAGTTCATTGACAGTGCCCCAACTATTTCCATAACAGCCGATAGTGTTGTGAAATCTTTGTTGGGAGCTTTGGAAGAGTTAGAGCTATATGCTCACAATGCAAATGTCAAATCTGATCATGTGCACATGTTTCTTTGCATATTGCGTGCACAGGAACTGAGTGATCTTACACCTGATTCCATGTAATTTCTCACACTTGTCATCTTGTGATCAGTAATTAACACTTATATTTAGGTGTCGAGGATAAATGCATGGCAGTCCATTGTTTAATTTTTTGATATACATAACCACAAATATCTATATGAATTTCTTACAAGCAAAAGCTTGACTCCAGGAAAGTAGACATAACTGCTGGCATTGAAGAGGTGGCGATTGTCAAAGTTCTACAAGATTTAGCTTACATGATACATGATATGCTTGGTGTGCGCATGCACCGTCTAGCAGTTGGAGAATGGGAAATTAGACTTCGACTGGATTCATTAGGAGCAGCAAATGGAGCATGGCGAATTGTAGTTACAAATCCTACTGGCCATACTTGCACTGTACATGTATGGTTATTTCTCTTTATTTTTCTCCCATTGCCTCTCCAAAATAGAAACCTTTGGTTAAGACAGCAGTGATGATTTAAGCTATATTTGAGGAGAATATGATGTTTCAGAACATGGGCCGCCATATTACTGTCCATAGCTGTTCACCAGATTTGCCTTGTATTCTCTTCATTGTGGAAGTGATGAACTCCTCAAAATTCATGCATGAATCCATTCTAATAAAAAATCAGTTATATCAAGATTGAATTGCTATTATAGGGTATTCACTGTGCATTTTGATTTCAGTTTATTAATGATAAAGTTCTCGATTGAATAGTTCTTTCTTGATTGCAGATATATCGAGAGGTAGAGGATACAAGCAAGCATGAAATGGTTTACCTTTCTCCACTGTCCATTATGGGGCCACTACATGGAGTTTCTGTATCAGCACAGCATCAGTCCCTGAACAGTGTTGAGCGCAAACGTCTTATTGCAAGAAAAAACAACACAACATACTGTTATGATTTTCCACTGGTAAATAGTTTGTGTACCTCGTTATGTCTAATGTTTTAATGTTCACATTGATAAGTTTCTAGTATATCTGTCATCTCATAGAATGGTATAGACCTAGCATTAACCACAAACCTGCCCACTGTTTTTTTGACTTTGAGAATGACAAGAAACCTTGGCCTCTAAATCAATGAAATAATGTGTTACAGTGGAATGTATTTTGTTCAGATAAGCTCAGGCATGACTCTGGAATCTGCTGTATACACAAAAGTTAATTCTGGTTATAACAGTTCATTTGGATTTACTAGCAGATTGTATTATTAGAGACATGATAGTCCATGTTTTATTATTTTTTTCCTCCTTTCATCTGCTAATATCGGAAGTTCTTTCAATTAAGCATTGCTTATATGTTGAGGTCTTCTCATTGTAGGTGTTTGAGACATCTTTGGAGCGTCTTTGGACAGTCGCTCTTCAGAATGGAGAGAAAGATAAGGACAGAGCCATATTCAAAGCTTCAGAGCTTATATTTTCTGAGAAGCCGGGGACATGGGACACTCCTTTAATCGCTGCAGAGCGCACTGTTGCAACAAATGATGTAGGAATGGTAGCATGGTGCATGGAGATGAGCACTCCTGAATTCCCTAGTGGACGAACTATTTTAGTAGTGGCAAATGATGTTACATATAATGCAGGCTCATTTGGCCCAAGAGAAGATGCATTTTTTGCATCTGTGACAGATCTTGCTTGTGAAAAGAAATTGCCTTTGATTTATTTGGCTGCCAACTCTGGTGCCAGAATTGGAGTAGCAGGAGAAGTAAGAGCATGCTTTCAAGTGGGATGGTTTGATGGGTCATCTCCAGATCGTGGATTTCAGTACCTCTACCTGAATCCCGAAGACTATAAGGCTATTGGTTCATCTGTATTAGCACATGAAATTAAGCTTGAATCTGGTGAAATCAGATGGGTTATAGACGACATTATTGGTAAGGAGGATGGATTGGGTGTGGAGAATTTATCAGGCAGTGGAGCAATTGCAGGGGCTTATTCAAGAGCATATCAGGAAACTTTTACATTGACATATGTGACGGGTCGAACAGTTGGTATTGGTGCATACCTTGCTAGGCTAGGAATGCGCTGTATTCAACGTCTTGATCAACCTATAATTCTTACTGGGTATTCAGCTGTAAATAAGCTTCTTGGTCGGGAAGTCTACAGTTCTCATATGCAATTAGGAGGCCCAAAAATCATGGCAACAAATGGTGTTGTTCATCTCACTGTCTCTGATGATTTAGAAGGTGTCTCAGCCATTCTGAAGTGGCTCAGCTATGTCCCTCCATACATAGGAGGGCCTCTCCCTGTTGTAAAGCCACTAGATCCTCCTGAAAGACCTGTTGAATACTGTCCAGAAAATTCATGTGATCCTCGTGCAGCTATTCGTGGTACAGAAGTCAATGGCAGGTGGCTTGGTGGACTCTTTGATAAGGATAGCTTCACAGAAACATTAGAAGGATGGGCACAAACAGTAGTAACTGGACGAGCAAAGCTTGGGGGCATGCCTGTGGGTATCATTGCAGTGGAGACTCAAACAGTAATGCAGGTGATTCCTGCAGACCCTGGTCAACTTGATTCTGCTGAGAGAGTAGTTCCTCAAGCAGGCCAGGTTTGGTTTCCAGATTCAGCAACTAAAACAGCTCAAGCCTTGCATGATTTTAACAAGGAAGAGCTGCCTCTTTTCATCTTGGCAAACTGGAGAGGGTTCTCTGGTGGGCAGAGGGATCTCTTTGAAGGAATTCTCCAGGCTGGATCTACCATTGTTGAGAATCTTCGCACATATAAGCAACCTGTGTTTGTTTACATTCCAAAAACAGGGGAACTGCGAGGAGGGGCATGGGTGGTGGTAGATAGCAAGATCAATTCAGATGAAGTTGAAATGTATGCAGAAAGGACAGCAAAAGGTGGGGTCTTGGAACCAGAGGGAATGATTGAAATCAAGTTCCGTACAAAAGAGCTCCTTGAATGCATGCATAGGCTTGATCAGCAACTGATTTCTCTTAAGATGAAGTTACAGAAAGCTAAGGTTGGTCATTCTGGGGTTATCGAAGACATACAACAGCAAATTAAAGCTCGTGAAAAACAGTTACTTCCTGTTTATAAGCAGATTGCTATTAGATTTGCAGAATTGCATGACACGTCTTCTAGAATGGCTGAAAAAGGGGTCATAGAAAAGGTTGTTCAATGGGAAGAGTCACGCTTCTTTTTCTACAAGAGGCTACACCGAAGATTGGCTGAATCGTCTTTGATTAAGACTCTAAGAAATGCTGCTGGTAAGACCTTGTCACATAAGTCAGCATTGTACCTAATTAAGGAGTGGTTTTTGGCTTCAAGGGTTCATGATTCTGGAGAAAACTTATGGAAAGACGATGCTGCTTTCTTGGATTGGAAAAATGATCCCAGCAACTTTGAGTCACATCTACAGAAATTAAGATCTGAGAAAGTGTGTCAGCAACTACTAGAATTGGGAAGTTCTACAGCAGAATTGCAAGCATTGCCTGAAGGTCTGGCTGCTCTTCTACGCAAGGTAAATTGTCTGATTATTTCCCTGAAGAAATATTGCTTAGGGCTTTAAGTACCCTTTAGAGAGAATAGTGAATTTAGTCTTTATCAAGAATGCTAATTTAATCTTAATCTGGACAGGTTGAGCCATCGTTGAAGTCACAGTTGGTGGAACGGCTGAGAGAGGTTCTTAATTCATGAGCCAGCCTTCAAATATTCTTCTTAGTACTCAGAGATTGATTAGTGTCTCAACCTTATTGTAATGTCTTGATTTGTAATTACTAGTAGCAAAGAGTTGTCTTGGAAATACAATTTTACTCTATATTTGTATTTTGGTTATAATAAGTATTGTGGGGCTTCCAATATGATAAATCATATATGGTTACCTCATCGATTATTGTTCTTCAGTCAACTTGGAACACTTCGATTTGATGATCTTCTTGAAAAATCCAGTTTTCTCATTTAACAAAAAAATAAATGACGAGGAATTTTGTGTGAGAGACTTCTTTATTTATTCCATTTTCTGAACTGTATAATACTTTTATTGGTAAAATGGGATGATTTTGCTTGCAACTAGCGTCTGTTGGATGAGAAGTACAGATTATGATTGTGCATATGCTTAATCTCTTATGATTAAAACTCTTGAGTAATCGTTCAGTATTTCACATTTTCTCCAGCATAAGAATTATCAAGTTACCTTGAAATGCATGTCTATTTGGATTTTAGGATGTTTCCTTACATGCTAAGATACAAATTCTAGTCAACCAAGCGAGTTTACTAAATGTGGAGGTTTGTCATTGCAAGTACAACATTGATACCCAGAGACCATAGTACAAAAACCGTTGGGGCTGCTAAGGAGGCAGGCAAAAGTAAACACAAGGGTTGTTGACATATTTACTGAAATAAGAAGGAACTGTACACTGACTTACATACAATTCTTCAAGAAGTACATGGTGCAACAGAAAAAGGAAATCGACAGATTGGAGGCAAAACAATGAAGTTAGGATACAAAAATCTCTTCTGGCTCCTAAATGGGGCTGACCCATAGTTGATATTGGTGTTGAGTTCGTTGAAGTTGAAATAATTTAGAAACTGGATCTCACTGCAAAATATCTTTTAATTTTTTTTTTCTTGGAGATGTAATGCGCTCACACAGGGACATGAGATGATGAGATCATTTAAATTTTGAAACATCTCGCTGCAACATTCCGAAAATTATCAACTTATTTATAGAGGGTGGAATAAGGAGAGAAGAGCAAGGGATAGAAGGTAACATAACTTTGGTAATATCTAGTTTGAAAAAAGCGGAACTGGATAGTCATTAGTAATCTTTTTAGAAATAGTAAAGAAACTCGACGGGAGTTGGTTTCCAAATACAATTAGCAGTTGCAATAGGGATTTAATCAAATACAAATAGTAATTATCTTCGAGATTTTGTAAAGGAAAATAATCTAGAACAGTCTACTTAGAAGAATGATATATGGTCTTTCTAGAAAACAAACTTAAAGAACAAATGAATTAATAGTATTACATATTAAGGGAAAAATGTATGATTTGATAACATTATCCATGTATTAAGAGAAGTTTTGAAATTGTGAACAGTTAGAACAATATGCAATGCTCAGCCAACATAAATATAAAGGATCTCCTAATCAAAATGCATTAGATGACAATAAATAGTTGCTGTCATATCCCAAAGCTAATTGGAATGAACCTCTTCCATTGATGTGAGTATTTCACCTGTAAATTCTTAGTTCTAAGCTATATGGAAACAAGAAACTTTGTATCAGGGATGATTTTAATTATAAATACAAAGACTAATGACAAAGGTAGGATTAATATCGCATTTTCAACCACAATAGTATTAATTAAAACGAAACATGAAAACTCAGAACAACAAGCAATTATAAAAACTTAGAACAAGAGAAATTAATATCACTAGCCTTTTCGAGGGGGCAACCTCCTTGACAAAATATTTCAAATATTCTTTCGCCCCGTGAGGGTTATATTCCTGCCATTTTATAATACTTACAACATTCTATTAGTATTCTATGACAATATTCCCTTACAATTATATGATTCTATGATAGTCACATATGTGATTCTATGACAATATTCTCCTACTTATTCCTAACTTTGACATGTAGCCTTGTTTATATATGTCATATGACAAAAGGCCAACACGAGTTACATTAATGGGGAATGTAACATGCCACCCCCTTAGAAAAGCTTTGTCCTCAAAGCCAATAAGTGGGAAAATGTTGTTGTTCTTGCAATGGTTTCCATGTGGCATCTTCCGGTTGGAGCCCATGCCACTGTACAAGGACCTCAGTGATGTCGTGGGAGTGAAGGTGTTCAGTCCGTCGATCTAGGATGGTTGCTGGTTTGAGAACAATAGATCCTTCTTCACCTAGTTTTAGGACAGTTTGTATTTTTTGCTTTCCCACCATCTTCTTTAGAAAAGACGTGGAAAACAGGTGGGTCTTGGATGATATTTGTAGCTCCAATTTGTAAGCCACCATCCCTATCCATTGAAGTACATTATAAGGCCTGTAGAACTTTGGCTCCAACTTGTATCACCCCTTGTTTTAGGAATATATGCTTGTAGGGTTGGAGGTAAAGGAAAACCATGTCACCTTTCACAAAGTCCCTCTCGGTCTTGTGTTAATCCGCTTGTTGTTTATTGTGATTTTGGGCAGTTGCCAAGTTTTGCTTCAAGGTAACTAAGATCTCCTGTCGGCAAGTGAGGATTGTATCAACTGCCTCGACCTTTGAATTGCCTGGGAGGTAAGAGGTGTTGGGGGAGATCAGTTGTATATAGCCTCATAGGGAGTCATCTTAGTGGTTGGGTGGAAAGTGGTGTTGTACCACCAAGGGGAGCCATTGGCTCCACTTGGATTTTTGTTAAGAGACAAAGCACTTGAGGTAGGTCTCTAGGCATTTGTTGACCACCTCAGTCTGTGGATGATAAGACATGCTTCATTTTAGCTCTATCCCCTGAATGCAGTGAAGTTCCTCCCAAAACTTAGCAGTGAATACCTTGTTGTGATCACTAACTATGAAGTGAGGGATCCCATGGAGCCGAAATATTTGATCCAAAAAATTGGTGATTGTCCATACAGTGTAAGGATGATCCAAGGAGTAGAAGTGAGCATACTTGGCTAACTTGTCTACTATCACCATGATCATTGTTTTTCCACCTAATAGAGGAAGTCCTTTGATGATGTCCATCGAAATATTTATCTACGATGAATTAGGAATGGGTAAAGTTTGGAGCAGACTTGGTGTTTTAGTTGTTTCCCCTTTTCGATGTTGGCATGTACAACATGCATCTACAAATTGCTTTACATCGGTCTTCAAACCTAGCTAGTAAAAACTGCATTTGACCCGTTCATATGTATGCAAGAAGCTAGTGTGTCCACCTATTGGTGAAGAATGGAGCTTTGTTAAAATTCGAGACCTAAGTTTGGAAGTGGATGGAATAACAATCCTTTGCTTCTAGCGGAGTATCCCCTCCCTCCATGTGTAGTTTGGATCCTTTGTTTCTGTTTGAAGGTTTTGAATAATTTTGGCGAGTGTGGGGCCACCTTGCCACTTTGAGTTGAGCTCTATGAGCTAATCAACTTAGAGGATGAATACTGCATATAGAGTGTTCTCTGTTTGCTACCACATTCTCCTTACCCTTGTGGTAGACAATGTCATAGTCAAAACCTAAGAGCTTAATGACCCATTTTTGCTGTTAGGGGAAGAAATTTGTTGTTCCAACATATATTTTAGGCTGTGGTGATTTGTCTTGATGATGAAATGTCGCCTAATCAGGCATGGTTAGCAATGGAGGACTACAAAGACAATGGCCATCATTTTTTTAAAATTTGATTTGACTAGATTACGTCTTGATAATGCGTTGCTAATAAATGCAAAGGGTCATCCTTGTTGCATGAGTATGACCCCCAATCCAACCCCTAATGCATCACTTTCTATTACAAAGGTCTTGGAGAAATCAAGAACTACTAAAACTAGGGTGGGACACATAGCATTTTTAGAGTAATAAAAGCTTGTTATGCTTCATGGTTCCACACAAATGCATCCTTGTAGAGCATAGCCATCATGGGTGCGACGATCTTACCATATTCCTTGTAAAATTTGTGTTAGTATTCTATGAGTTCGAGGAATCTTCGAAGGCTCCTCCATGTTTAGGTTTTGGGCCATTCTTTCATGGCCTCAATTTTTGCAAGGTCCACACGCACCTCATCCTTGGCCACAATAGTTCCAAAATATTCCACTTCCTTTTCCCCAAAGGCACACTTGGATTGCTTAACATAGAGTTTTCTTCTTGCAGTAGTTTTAGAACTTGGTCGATGTGCTGAAGGTATTCCTTCCATGCCTTATTGCATACCAAAACATTAAGGTGAACTTACATAGATATGGCTTGAGAACTGTGATCATCGGTCCTTTGAAAGTTGATCGTGCATTTGTAAGGCCAAAAGGCATAATTAGGAACTCATAGTGCCCCTCACGAGTTCTAAAATCCATTTTAATTATATCATCCTCATGGACACATATTTGATCGTACTCGGACTGAAGGTTCAACTTGGTAAAATTTTGTGCCCCACATAGCTCATCTAGTAAGTCATCAATCATTATTATGGGAAACTTATCCTTGATGGTGATATTGTTAAGTTCACAGAAGTCCATACACATACTCCATGATCCATATTTATTTCATGCTAGCAATACTGGGGCGTCAAAAGGGTTTGTACTTGGGTAAATAAATACCGCATCCAATAAATCCTTCACCATCTTTTTGATTTTATTATTTTGATGGTAGGGGTACATGTACGACTACATGTTTAGATACTGATTCCCTGGTACCAAATTGATCCTATGATCTTCTGGTCGATTGGGAGGTAGCTGAGTCAACTCTTGAAAAACTTTATGCTTCTTGGCGAGGATGGTTGATAATTTTGTTAAAGTATATTACATCATTTGGTTCATGTAAATGTACCATCTTTGGTACATATCTAGAGTAGGAGTTTACTTCAAAGTAAAGTTAGTTAGTTACTTCAAGTATTATAATAAATGCACAAGTGTCAATGTGCAAGTTGTAAATGTGCATGTAGTCCATATGTACATGAGTCCTAGATAGAGTAAATGCCAAGCAATCTATATTTCTATATAAAGGCCTCATAGGTAGTGTGTAAGAGAGAGATGTAGGAGAGAGTGATATAGTAACTACACAATGTGTAGTACACGATGTATGTGTGTAGTAAGGTATAATGTAGTTCTTTCATATACTTTCATGGAGTTTTCATGTCCTCCATTATATAGCATTGTACTATTTTCGTCACTCTCATTAATGACATATTTTTGAGTTATTTGTAGATGTTCATTTCCTTATTTTCCTGCATATTATTGTACCATTAGTTTTATAGTTATCTTAGATTAGTTATCCTACATCTTGTGGTTGTACTACCTCCCATCAAAAGCTAACAAATTCGAGGGTACCTTTTCAACTTGCATGGCACACAACTGGCTTTGGAAAAACCTTCCAACTATTGCCTTGTGATCCTTTTTAATTAGACGTTGCATTTGATGGAATGTTATGATCTTGGGCTTCCCATCATTTACTCCTTGTATATTGTATCTTATTGTTGATTGTGAACTACATCCAAAGTTTGGAGAAGTCCCATAGTATCAGCCTTAGAGTTCTCAGCCAAGGGTAGCCTAACACAATATCCATGCCTCATAATGGATCTGCGTAGAGATAAATTTGAAATTGGTAGTCACCTATGGATAGATGAACATTCTAAATTTACTTGATACGGGTCATGATATATCCATGAACAATATTAAAATTAAATTGATCTCAACCATAGATGAAGTAGTCTACTCTTTTTGCTATGATAGGATCTATGAACTTATCTACTTTGTTAGAGTCCAATAAGATCAATACCTTGTCCTCTTTGAGGAGACCTTGGACTATCATACATTAGGATGATGATATTCCTACAATAACATTCAAGGAAAGTGTAGTTGCCTCTTCTATGGGTCTTTCGGGTAAAAATTCTTCATCCACTGACTCCTATTGTTCTCCTTAGTCCACAATCATCCTGTGTCTATAGAAGAAGATGAAGCACTACTCATATCCAAAATATAGAGGCATTGTGTTTTATATTTGTGTCCAGTGGCCCATTTTTCATCACAACTATAATAGAGTCCCTTGGGTCCATGATTCACCATATCCTCTAGTGTTAGCCTCTTTACTACTGGAGTCTTTGGAGCATTACTACTTGTGAGTGCAAAGTTTTTATGTTGGAATGCTATGTGTTTGGAGATCTTTTGTTGGACATTCCATTTACTTAATGCAAGTTTGGCTAACCCCATTGCATTCATGTATGTCGCTAGTTTGAACATTTGGACCTCAATTTTGATTTTCTCTTTAAGGTTGCTTTGATGAAACAACTCTTGAAAAAATGTCTAGGAGGCCTTATGTTCTATTGGCTAGCTTTTCAAAAGTTGTAATATATTTAGGCACCGTACTTGTTTGTCGGAGCTAGGTGAGGGCTCTAGTAAAATATTCAAACTTTGAAGGGCTAAATCGACCAAGTACATTCTTGAATTGTATCCACCTAATATAAGGTACTTGTTTTCACAACCATTGATATCGATGGAATGCTTCAAGGTCAAAATGAAAGGCAACCGTAAACATTTGTTGGTTGATGGGTGTATCATGCAATTCATACCAATGCTTGGCCTTAATTAACCACCATTTGTGGATTGATTCCATCAATCCTTGGAAAAACTATTTTAGGAATTCTAGGGGTCA
Organism: Wollemia nobilis; assembly: GCA_028583015.1. Taxonomy (NCBI): domain Eukaryota; kingdom Viridiplantae; phylum Streptophyta; class Pinopsida; order Araucariales; family Araucariaceae; genus Wollemia; species Wollemia nobilis. Next base: position 204,407 of record JAQPPZ010001958.1, read on the forward strand.
TGCCTCTATTGTTTCCTAACTGCTGATAGTTATCCTCAATAATGGTCCGAGAAAAAATTGTCCTATTAAGGGCTTTTTATTTTTGACCTTCTAGGCTGTTTTTAGTGCATTCAACAAAATTTGGATTTTTAAGCTTAAGCTCTTTGATGTCTTGGATCATTGAGTCTTGGATATGCTTAAAATTTGCTATCATGCTAGTGAGGGTAGATATCTGGGCAACAAGCTCATTTGTGGTATCCAACTTGGTGAGTTGTTCCTCCATTTTTTGCATTCATGCCTCTATTGCCCGAGTTTGGATCTATGCCATCATTTACTAAAAATAGAATATCAATTTTAGCAGTTACTATATCAAGGGTCTCAAAAAAGTGTATGTATGCTATATACCAAAATGATTAGCTTGAAAATACAATTGAAATGGGCTATACCACAAAATGATGATTTTGGGGGTCCTTGAAAAATTATATGGGTGCTATAGAACAAAACAATCAGCTTGAAAAAGATAATCATAATGGACTATACCACAAAATGATAGTTTTTGGCTGTTCCATACTTATTTTGTTTTTACTGGATAATAGTTTTGAGGTTCCGTATCTTCTTCAAAATGCTCTGGATTTAAAACAAAATTAGTATGATCCTATTGTCCTAAGTTGGGCCGAGATCTTAAGCCCTCTATTTTTTGTGTTTCTTGACTTGATAAAACCAATGCAGTATGAAACTATAAGTAAAAATAAGGGAAGGGAGGTAATCTATGATGTGTACTTCCCATAACCCTCTAATATACCACAACAATATGAGGGTAATCTTCCTGAGTGTTGTTCTCGGTGCACTATGGATAATCACATAATTGACTTAATTGACTTCTTATATTTGAAGGTTAGATTTTAAAAATGTATGTGGGAGCTTAAATCTGTGTATGGGGGTTATCGAATGCCTTGATATTGAATTTTGATCATTTCTCACTTCACTAGATGCTTTATGGGCAATCTAGCTTAGTCAAAAATGAAAACTCCTCTGTGATATTTTAAAACGACCGAAACACCATTTCTAACCTATAGACCTAGGTTTTAAAGAATTGTTGTTTGTTCACAATAGAAGCTTACCACACCCTTGAAAGGGCTCTGATACCATTTCTAATGAACCTCTTCTATTGATGTGAGTATTTTACTTGGAAATTCTTGGTATTAAGTTGTACTCAAACAAGAAACTTTGTACCAATGATGATTCTAACCGTAAATACAGGGACTAATGACAAAAGTAGGATTAATATTGCATTTCCAACCATATTAGCATTAAATAAATGAAACATGGAAACTCAGAACAAGCAATTACAAAAGCTCAAAACAAGAGAAATCAATATCACTTGCCTCTTCAAGGGGGTAATCTCCTTAACAAAATATTCCAAATCTTCTATTATCTTGTGAGGGTTACATTCTTGCCTTTTTATAGTACTTACAAGCATATTTCTTAACTATTCTATGATAATATTCCCTGACGGTTAATATATGATTCTATGACATAACATATGTGATTCTATGACAATATTCTCCTACCTATTCCTAACTTAACATGTGGCCTTTTTTATATACGCCATATGGCAAAAGGCCAAAATGGGTTACAATAATGGGGTATGTGACACTTACATAGAACATAAATGGAATATCCTAGATTTTGATATCAATCATATTCACTCATGGATTTTATTCCATGAAATCATAGTACAACCATCATCATTATTTCTCACACTCAATGTTGTACATTTCCATGATATAAAACTTGTTTTTCAAGCTTTCTTTTTCAATGTAGTAAGTTTTCTCAAGGATATCATCAACCCATATGCTTTTCCAACATTTAGCAAGTTTAGATTAGATGTAAAAATGTTGTACATGTAAATTTAATGCTACAAATTGTATTCTTTTTGGTAATGTTATGCACCCACATGAGGGCTTGAGACATGAGACAGACTGTTGAGTGCCAAGGGGAATGCTACAAATTGTTAAACATATAAACCAAAATCTCGGTATTTGTTTTTCATAAGCCATACCATTTGACATTATCCACTAATGTTGTTTGAGGTTCCATTAGAAGTTTCAATGTGTAAAAGTAAACGTGTTGACAATATGTAATTGGAATTTGTATGCAAGTAATACATTTTTAATTTTTACAATGTTGGTGATTTTACATTATTTGGTACCTTTGAGTGCCATTGCAAATATTTAGATTAGGAAGTTTGATATTTGTGTCAGTTCTCGGTGTCAAGTTATGAAGAGTGTTTATGTGTCATGTAATTAAGTGCGAGTTACAAGTATCATGTAATTGACTGTGAAAGGTGTCAAGTGTGCAAGTGTGAGTTGTGAATGAAAGATGTTATGTGTGCAAGTGAAGAGTCATGAGTAATAGGTGTCAAGTGTGTAAGTGAAGAGTCATTTGAGATGTGTCAATATTAGAAGTAGAAAGTTATGTAATCATGAGAGACTTTGTCATAATGTAAGGCATGTGAAAGGTTGCATCTCCTGTAAGTTAGAGGAGAGCAAAAGTTAGGAGTATTGAAGAGATTTTTATGTAAGATTATATATTGTAGATAAAGCTTCATGCTATGTAACAAGGTTGTATTAAGATATTTTTTATTATCAATAAAGTTTATTTTGTGCAATATTGGTGATGTGATTGTGTGAGATTATTTGCAAGTGATTTTAAGATCTTGAAAATAGGTACCTATTATATCTTTGGGCCCATTTGCTAATAGTGGTATCAAATCCACTTTAGTAAGTCCTATATAGGGTGGAGAGAAAGAGGAGGATATTGTGAGAGATTGGAGAATAGTTAGCACCATAGTTTTGGTATGAATATTGGACATGAGGATATTGGATGTATATTGGACATATTAGATGTGTGAATTTGGAGGAGATGTAGATTATAATATTGCATTGGTGGTCCAAGTGATATTTGAAGAATATTTTTTGGAGAATTTGAAGTGGATGTGAGTTGTTGGAGTTTGTTTTTAAGCAGAATATTTGGAGGAGATACCGGAGTGGAGATCATTTGAAAGATGAGAGATATTTGATGAATGAGTAAATTCAAAGGAGAGGAAATAAAAGGTGAGAACGTGCACTACTATTGGAGAAAGCTTGATAGCAGCTATTTGAAGAACGTCTAGAGGACATTAGAAAAGTAGTGAAGAGCATATGAAGAACAATTGGAGAGAAATGTAGTAGCATAAAGCTAATTGTGGCTGGAAGAATGTTGGAACCTAAGCACTAGAGTGCATATTATGACTGGAAGAGCGTTGCCAGCTGAGCATTGGGAGAATAGAGGCAGAGGGACGTTGTTTCGTTATCTTGTGAGTGAATGAAGGATGAATAAATTTAAAGAATACATAACATTTGAGACTTGAGCAAGCAGATTGGAGTAACAAACATAGGTATGAGCAACAAATAGAAGGTAGACATAACACCCAGAAAGGAATGTGGACAATGTGCTTTTTTGCGTAACGTTTCCTAGGATACCTTTAAAGCAATCAAAGCAAAATTTTATTTATTGATTTTAAAGGGTACATTAATATTGTGGGGGGACAATTATTTATTTGATGAAATATTTGATTTATGAGTTACAAGGTTTTTTTAATTAAAATAATAAAATTAGAAGTTAAAAGGAATTTAAAAATAGAATGAATTAATTGAAATATATAAGGAAATGAAATGCAATTTATTGTTTGATAAATTGAGTTTTTGAAGATTGTTTAATATTGGAGAGTGATTTGATTAAAAATTTGACGGAGAATTTGTAAAATTGAAATTGTGAATTTGGGAGACATAAGAAGAAATTTGTTTTTAAAGAAAGAATTTGAAATTAAAATTTGGGAGTTATAAGTGAAAAATGAATTGAGAATATAAAGAATTAATATTGATTGTGATTGATTGTAAATTTGAAGAAGAAATATTATATTGAGCATTTATATTTGATGGCAAAAAAATAAAGCATGACAATGGGACAAGAACAACATTAACAACAAAATCAGAGGATGAAGATGGAAGACAAAGATTGAAGGCTAAAAGCCTTCACACCAAATGATGTAATTAGGGTGGGGTGTTGGTGATATCACATTGTTTGGTATCGTTGAGTACTTATTGGTATAAAACATGCCTAGTCTATGGAATGCACCCTAGACTTTAGTCAACATTTTGGATGAATGAGATTTCTCTCAATTCAACCTTTGTAGAAGACTGGCTCCTTGGTATACTTATAAACTAGAATTGGGTTTTAAGCTAAGGGTAAAGATAAAGAAAGGTTAGAAGAAAGTAAGCGTTTAAAGAAATGAGTAAATGATGAACATGTAATAGCGTAACAATATTGGACAACACCATGTAGTAAGCTCACACAATTAATATAGATGATACTTAACAGACCAACCATTGTCAAATGTAAAACAAATGCATACTTTAATCATTCAAAAAACTCCAATGAATAGCAATCCAAAAATGATCCAAATAGCAGAATTTACTTTAACATAATAGAATAATCATAAAAGTGTAATAGAAATGACTTAAGACAAAGATATATTCATAAAATCTGCAATGACACCAACAATGGAGGCCAAACAACTATCAGTTTTTCATTAATTGACAACAATGATTACATAGCAAATATCTAGGCAAATGCTATATAGACGACCTCTCAATTAGAGGTGTCATAGCTTATTTATAGGTTGTGTTTTGAATCTTATAGTGGAAGATTTACAATGGTAGTTACAGTTTTGTTATGAAAATAACCTGGTAAAGAAAGCTCATGTTGCTGAGGTGGAAGTTTCAGATTTTACCTTGTGTTTGAATTTGAATTTGTTTGCAATCTACTCCATTGATCAACAACTATCTTTTGAAAGTGGTCAAACTTTTGCAACCAATCTATTGGAGATATCTTTTCTTGTGCTTTGGTGGTGCTAATTTGACCAGGTGGAAAGCACTGAGGCAAGTATGGTTTTGGAAGTGACCTTTCAGGGGGGTGCGTATAGAAGCTAGAATTTTGTTTCATTTGAAGTATCCTTTAGAACAATTATGGACTTAGGAGATGTTTTAGTGACATCACTACTAGATATGTCATGACTTTGTATATTTTGGCTTCGTGCATTGGTTCCTTTGGCATAATACCAAACTTTGATTCAAATGTGTTGATGTCACTGCTAACAATATTTTGGTTTTGTGCATTTTTACCTTGGTTTTTTTGGCTTTGTACATTTTGACTTCATGCATTTTGGCCTTTGTCCTTTCAACTTTGTACATTTCAACTTTGTGCACTAGTCCATTTTACATGATCTTGGACTTTGATTTGAATGTATTGACCTCACTGCTAACAATGTTTAGGCTTACCCACGTGCAGTAGGTGAGTTGGAGAGGGTAGAGAAATCCTCCAAGGGAGGTCCTTGGTTCGAATATCCAACCTACCAAACACACATTGGGTACCCAAAATCCAGTTGATAATGCTGATGCGGTCAGTCCCGGGAACAACTTTTGGGTGATTTTGATGGTGTAGAACCCCCTGGTTGTGGTTTCTCAGATCAAGGTGGCCCCGCAGGGGATTTTTTGCTAAATAAAAAGTAATGTTTTGGATTTGTGCATTGCATATTTTTGAACTTTTATGACAAGTTGATGTCACCACTAAAAAGCATTCGACTTTAGGCATTATGACATGTTTCTTGTAGAAATCGAGACCTAAGATTTTTTAGACTTGACTTATCCAAGCTTTGGATTGTTCGGTGGATCTAAACAAATTGTCTAGGATTTGGAGAAGCAAATCAGTGTGGGCAATATTTAGACCTACAATTATTGTATTTATTTAGATTAGGAAGAGTGTTTAATATTTGTGTCAATAGTAGGTGTTAAGTTATGAAGAGTGTTTATGTGTCATGTAATTAAGTGTAAGTTATAAGTGAATGGTGTCAAGTGTGCAAGTGAGACTTGTGAGTGAAAGGTGTCTTGTGTTCAAGTGAAAAGTCATGAGTAATAGGTTTCAAGTGTGTAAGTAAAGAGTCATGTGAGATGTGTCAATATTAGAAGTAGGAAGTTATGTAATCATGAGAGACTTTGTCATAATGTAAGGCATGTGAAAGGTTACATCTCTCGTGAGTTAGAGGGAAGCAAAAGTTAAGAGTATTGAAGAGTTTTTTATGTAAGATTATATATTGGAGATAAATCTCCATGCTATGTAACAAGTTTGTATTAAAGAGATTTTTGATTATAAATAAAGTTTATTTTGTGAAATATTGGTGTTGTCATTGTGTAAGATTATTTGCAAGTGATTTTATGATCCTAGAAATAGGAACCTGTGATATATTTGGATCCATTTGCTAACAAACAATGATTATGGTGATAATGTAATAAGGCCCCAAGTGGGGGTATCCAAAGGGAGAATAAGACCAAAATACCAGTTTGTTTAAGCCAATAACAAGGATCCCCTTCTGAGCAAGTCCAACATGAATTTATTTCAAATAAGCCTAAATTAGAGGAAAGGATAATGGACCAAGTCCCTGTGGTGGATGTTAATGAGTTTGGCAAAGCGGTGGTACAAAATATGAATCCATCTAGTGGCAAAAGTGTGGACCAGGTTCTCCTAGAAGACTTGGTGACAAAGAATTTAATCCCTTCAGAGTTCCTTCACAACTCCTATCAAAGCTTACTATCCGAGGAGCTATTCATAGAAGAAATTTTCTCCCCAAAGAAGCCTAGTGAGGTTCCTGGTCTGGAGTTGCCAATCCTACTCAAGTTAAAACAGTCACCATTTACAAGGGTGGGATCTTCGAGCACATCCAATTCCAGACCCAAAACCAGAAGTATCTGGAAAGGTCAAATGGATGTTGGAGGTAATCGTAAGGTAGGGAAGCCCTCTAATAAAGCGTTGAAGATCCATGAGGTAGAGTAAAAAATTGTTGATGAACGCCAATCCTAATTGAAGTTTGATAAATAGAAGGATAGAAAAGGTAAATAATTAAAACTTGACACATTTTTTATATCCCCTAGTTCTCTAAGTGTGAATAATGGCTCAAAATATCGAAGATGAAGTTGTTATCGTGGAATATCAAAGGCTTGAATGGGTCCTCCAAGCAATGAATTTTGGCAACACTTAGGTGAGAGGTAAGATATGGTTATATTTATTGAAGAAACTAATATGGATATTTCTAATGTAGAGGCAATTAAAAAATTAGTTTGGAAGGAGGCAGGTTTTGCAACAAACTCTGCCAATGGAGCTTCTGGGGGTCTTCTTTGTCTATGGGACCCTTAGAAACTAGATGGATCTATTCTATTTATTTTTGATAGAGTGATTAATATTCCATTTTATAGTAAGGACTCTACGCAGAGATAGATTATGTCTAAAATTTATGCCCCTAATACAACCCCTAATAGAAATATTCTATGGTAGTCTTTGAGCTCTATGAGAGAATTTTTCAAGGAGGAAGCTTGGATTCTCACTGGGGACTTAAATACCCCCTTATACCCTTCAGATAAAAATGGTGGTAGTGATTTTGGTTCTAAAAGTATGGAAGATTTTACTGCACTCATTAATAATCAAGAGTTGATGGATGTGGATTTGAAGGGGTCTAAATACACTTGGAGTAATAGGCATCTAGGCAATCAAAATATTCAGATTAGGTTGGATAGAGTGTTAGTCTCCAAGGAAGGTCTTCCAGTGTTCGAAGATGCATCCCTTTGCTCTCTCCCCAAAGTGGGGTCTGATCATAATCCTTTGGTATTTGAAAAAGTTCCAAAATCTATTTTTTTAGACCCTTCAGGTTTGAGGCAATGTGGTTGCAACATCAGGGCTTAGAATCCAGAATTTTGGAATGGTGATCTCAAGGTTTTTTGGACCCTCTTATTTTGCAAGTGGCTTGATAGCTCAGATTTGTTAAAGCTAATATTAAGGTTTGGAACAAGTAAATTTTTAGAAACGTGTTCCAAAGGAAAAAAGAGTTGGTTGAGCAGTTATAGGAAGTTGAATTAAATTTGGAGTCAAGAGAGGTGACTGAAGGGGATAAACATAGAAAAAGAAAATTGTTAGTAGATTTCCATAAGGTGCTAGCAGATGAAGATATTTTATGGCATCAAAAATCAAGATCCCTCTTACTCCATGAAGGTGATAGGAACAAAAAATTCTTTCACACATCCACCTTAAGGCATAGGAAAAATAATAGAGTTAGAGAAATTATGAAATTATATGGTGTTATCTCAAAGGATATTATAGAAATTAGGGAAGAAGCGGTTAATATTTTTAAAACCCTCCTCTGCTCTAGGGATGATAGGGACCTTCAAGTTGAAGAGAGGTTGTTGCACCACATCCCCACCCTAGTTTTAGATGATATGAATGAAGACCTCTATGCTCCCTTTCAAGATGAGGAAATTAGGGCTTTTGTCTTCTCTATGGGTGGTCTAAAAGCTACGAGGCTAGAAAACTTTCCTCCTATTTTAGTTTAAAGGTTCTGGCACATTATAGGTGGTGACATATGTTTAGCTATGAGGGAAATTTAGGAATCTAATTTAATTTGAGCTGATGTAAACTCAAAATTTTAAGTTCTTATCCTGAAGTCAATGGGTGCTAAATATTTCTTTGATTTTAGGTCCATTAGCATCTGTAATACACTTTTTAAAATTCTCACTAAAACTATGGTGAACATGCTCAAAGTATACCTTCCAATAATTATTGACCATTCTGAAAGTGTATTTGTAGCAAGAAAACAAATTCTAGATGATGTTATTGCAGTGAATGAGTTGATTAATTCTGTAGATAAAAGTAGAAGATCAACAACTTTTCTCAAACTTGATATGCATAAAGCATACGATCGGGTCTAATGAAGTTTTTTGCTTAGAGTTATGAGGAAATTTGATTTTAAGCCTTGCTGGATTAGATTGGTCAGAGCTTGTATATCATCAACAAAATTCTCAATCTTATTTAATGGATCATCGACTGGTTACTTTAGCAGTTGTAGAGGTATTCATCAAAGAGATCCTATGTCTTCGTATCTATTTATTTATTGGTTGAGTCTTTGGTAAGAGCTCTGAAGGTTACCATTAACCCCATCTCACACCACCAATTTGTTGATGATATGTTATATTCTTTTTAGCTTCAATCCCTTAGGCCAGAGCTATCAAAGATATCTTCCAGACCTATGAAAGAGTGGTTGGGTAGAAAGTGAGTTTGAAGAAAAGTAAGGTGTTCTTCCTAAATACTCCTCTCGATAGGTAAAAGAAAATTACTGAGATCTTGGGATGTGAAATTGACACCCTTACATCAGTTTATCTAGGACTACCAATGTTCAAAGGGGGATTAAGACTTCTCTTTGGGAACTAGTCAAGGCTTGAAAATTTAACCTTCAACCATTACTAACAAGGTGAAATGGTTTATTTTTTTAGTTTTATAAAATTTTACAGTATAATCAAACTTTTAAATTTGACCATAATACACCTAATATAACTTCATTTGCAACTTAATTTTTTAATTCTTATTTTATATATACATATAAAACTTGAGAATTTTAAATTGTTTCAAAAATTTGTATTTATAACTTAAATTATTCATAGATTAATTTAAATAATAATTTAATTATTTAAAACATATATTTATATAATCTTAATAACCTTAAACATATTTAAAACCATAACAAATATTTTTTATTCACCATTTTACCAAAAATCCACCACTCCCTAGTATTGATAAATTGTTATAAAAAGCCACTAAAGACCCTAAAATCAATAAATGGGGTACCTAGAAGTATTAATCTATGTTATTAAAAATATTAGTCTATATGTTACTAATTTATTAGTTTATTATAAATTAATAAACTACTAAAAAATATTAACTTATGTTACTAAAAATATCAACCTATATATTAATAATTTATTATAAATTACTAAAAATATTAATTTATTATAAAATATGCTACTAAAAATATCAGTCTATAGAAAAAAAATATTATAATAAGCTTTTATAAATTAGAAGATGAGTTGTCCTATAAACTTGATAATAAAGAATATAACCTAGTGTTCATATTTGAATAGCCACTCCTAATATTAAATTAAATTATGTTATTAAAAATATATGTTATTAATTTATTATGAATTAATAAATTATTAAAAAATATTAACCTATGTTACTAAAAATATCGGTCTATATGTTATTATTTATTATAAAATATGTTACTAAAAATATCAGTCTATATTATAATAAACTTTTAAAAATCATCCTATAAACTTGATAATAAAAAATATAACTTAGTGTTCATATTGAAATAGCCACACCTAATATTAAATTAAAATAAAAAAGCTAAAAACAAAAGAAAAGAACAAAACCAATAACCACGCTTAATGTTAAATTAAAAATAGAAAACCACAAAAAAAAAAAAAAAAATTAAAAATTAAAAATAGAAAACCAATAGCCACGCCTAATATTAAATTAAAAATAGAAAAGAAAAAACAAAACCAAAAATATCTCCTACTAAGAAACTTATACATAATCTGTATCAAAATCTTCGTCCCATCTTTGGATTATGAAGCAACGTAATCGTCAAGCTGTGGAGAGTGTTAACCTTTGGCTAACCTTTGCTTCCGGCCTCCTTTAAAAGGTAACGGAAAGCCTCCAACTGGTTGGGACAAACACAACATATTGCAGATAGTTCGTATCTTCGCTTGTTCAACTGGGGCATAGGCATGGCCCGTTCACTTGGTTCCCATCATGCAGCTGCGCCTAGTCATCTCCCGCCCTCGCCCTCGACCCTGCCCCTGCCCCTGTTAATAATCTTTTTTGTCTTCGTTCTCATCTGTTTCGTACTTATTTTAATATCTCGCATTATGGATTGTCGCCGTCGCTTAAGAATTATAGAGATATCAGCAAGGCGCCAAACTGCAACTGGGTTGGATAGAAAAACCATGGATGCTCTGCCAGTATTTGAATACAAGTCGAAGAGTTTCAAGGAGAGGCTGGAATGTCCAGTATGTCTATCTGAATTTGAAGAGAATGTGAAAGGCAGGTTGCTGCCCAAATGCAATCACAGCTTTCATAAAGAGTGTATCGATATGTGGTTCTATTCACACTCTACATGTCCTCTTTGTAGAGCAAATTTGCAACCTAATCCGTTCACTAAAGAATACAGTTCATTGGATGTTGAAGGAATTGAATGAAAGATTACTTCATGGACATCTTGGCTTGTAAGGGGCCAGAGAGGTGTGGTCCTCTGACATTGCCATTCAAGTAAGGCCTTGTTAAGGTAAAAGTAAAAGTTTTTTCAAATGAGCTATTCTTGATGGCAGAGCTCGTCCCGTTGAAAGGGACGACTCATGATATTAAATACATCCTTTTCAGGATATATGTAACTTTGGAATAGCAGTTCTTTGCACTTTCAATAAGATCAATAGATTATGATTTTTTTTGGTCCGTTTCTCCTTTAATTGAAAATAATACAAATTTTGTTATTATTATTTTTATGGAAAAGTATAATAAGTATGTTACTCTAAAGAATAGAGTATGCTAATTTAAAAACAATTGGTTGTATAAAAATTATATTTCAAAGTTGAAATTTATTAAATTAGAATTATCAAATAAAATTAGATATAGTAGATCAACCACAAGTTATTTATGTAGTAAGATGTATGGAACCAAAAAGAAGTGGTGGATCATAGTTTAAGGGGTCTCTTCATCCAAAAGGTTGATCTTGATTGTATAAGGTTAAGATGGAAAAACTTGTCATTATTGTGCCATCTTGTTCATCTACACATAGAATTGTAAAAGCACATTGGAACAAATTTTATCATTAGCATCCTTTGACATATGGGTATCAATATATGTTTTGGAAAAAATAGCTACATTTTGGTCTTTCTAAACATCAAATAAATCTTCACTCTGAATGTATGCCATAGTTGGATGTATTTGGATGGCATGTTAGGCCAGTTACCTAGAAGAATTATATGCCAAGAGAAAGAGTTAGGTCTAAGAGGCCCAAAGAAATTGAGAATCCATGTCCATGCAATTTGAGATTTGGGACAAAATCAATAGAGATGTTTGATGATTTTATGTTATCCATAGAATGGTCATCATGAGTTGGTGTAAAGTCCTAGGCTTCAACAACACTAGCCTTCAAACTTGGGCAGTTCACACTCAAATAAGGGTTCTTAGTCTGAACCTTGTTGTTTGTTCAAGTTTTCTTGTGGAAATTTTGGGTTCACTAAGAGTATTTTATGAATTCACTCTAAATTCTATGTTTGTTTTGTTCAATTAGCATACGCCTTAGGTTCGATATTGATAACTATTGTAGACACCAAAACAGCACCAATCCGATTATGTGACTTGCAAACACTAATCGCTTTGACAAACACGACCCCCGGGGCAACCCTCGAGAGGTCAAACAGGTGGTCCTAACCACTTTCATAGCAATTTTGTAAGGTCGGGAAGCAATTTGGCACATTTAGACACTTTGCTCGGTATTCGTCTCACCCGGGGACGAATACTAACTAGAAGTCGTCTCACCCGGGGACGATTCTGAAATCGTTTCACCCAAGGACGAATTCCAAGTTTAACGGGCAAAAAGAAGAATGGTGCCAAGTGGCAGCCCGAGACGATCGATTGATGACTCTCGCCTCGCACACGTGTGTGGGTGGATAGATAGGTCGTTAGAGGAGTTGTCACAAGGGCAATTATGAGAGCCCAAGTCAATGGAGGACTCCCCTCCCTCATGGGAAGACATGACTGCCACATGGCACCTATGACCAACACATGGCATTTGTGCTTCCCTCTCAAAAGAGACCCCATGGGTCTATAAAATGTGGGACTTTTCTCACCCAAAAAAATAGATTGAAGGATATTTCAAGCAACGAAGTGCTGTCGAGTTGAACACCCACTTGCATCCCCTTTGATTCACCTTCTCACATCCACCAATCTCTTTTGCAAGGGAGGTTGTTGGGTGGCTTTTGGAAGCTTGAATCTGACCCAAATCCAACATATGGACACCTGAATCAACCAATTTGCGGACATCCCAATCCTAAGAGGTTTTGGGCCCATCCCTAGTGGATTGGCACCAAGATCAAGTGCCACCGGTGGGAGGCCCACTTGGGCACCCCCGCACTTTCCAAGTTTTGTTTCAAAAGCATTCTAGATTATTTTTTCAGGGTGCATATCATGTTATTCTGTTTGGTTAACTCATAGCTTCAATTTCATAACATTCTGATCAGATTTTATCATGCTTTGTGTCGCTTTGTTGTTTCACTGACTTGCGGGTGGCGATATCGAATTCCCGAGGATAAAGGCCAAATTGGGAGAATCCGACCATCCGGGTCGTCCCAAAATGGCCCCAATTACATAACCCCCTGTTTGTAGGTGTTTTGCAGGTCCCGGGATTCAAAATTGGAGCAAGTACCGTGTCGGCTTTTCCAACACAACGTAATTCGTCCCACCCGGGGACGAATAGCGATCGAATTTGTCCCACCCGGGGACGAAGTGCAGATCGGGAATTCATCCCGCCCGGGGATGAATTCCGATTGAAGGCAGATTGGCCGACTGTCTCGATGGCGAGTGGCCTTCCGGTGATGTTTTCTATCCTCTCTCAGGTTTTCAGGTCATTTAAAGTCATTTTACTCACTGTTTCAGACAAATGTTTGCATGCATATTTTGGCAATTTTAGAGAACAAACACTTCTTATGTGCAGCAGGTGCTACTGACATCTTCGTTGTTTCTTTGTTCGCAGGAGGAGTAGCAGAGGTCAAATACTCATCGACATCAGCGGCGGAATCATCTTGGCCCGTCCATTTCAAGTGTGGGCACGCGGAAAGAGGAACCTTAAGTCTCGATTGTAGTCAAATTCTTTTAATGCTCCTAGCCCCCGAAAAGGGAGGAGGCGTATTTGTAACGGAGATCAAGAAAGTTTAATGAAAGGGCCGTGTTTTCTCCATTTGCTTGTGTCTCTTCCAATGCGTTTCTTTCATTTCATGCAATTTACATTTCTAGGACTTAAGCGTATTTGATTTTGAATGCATCGCAATTAGTTTTTCCTTCGCCGGAATCTCGTGCTTTCAACTATGATGCAGAAGGATGATTGTGCAATGCTTACAAAAATAAATATGCATGAAAATAAGATTCCTAACCTATATGCATATTTTAATTCCTTGCAAGAACTACAAGACTAAAACAAGAATTACAAAATAAATATGAAATATTTTTCTTCTTCTTTTAAGCAAAGGCGTAAGATAGGAATGCATAAGCAAAATTCTAGCCTAAGTGTACAAGTATGCAATTTTGACTTTGAATGCTGAGTAAATACAAAAAGTATGTTTCCTTAACATGCAAATGAGTAAAATGTTTTGTATTCTTTGATTTCCATGTTTATTGAATTACTTAACTAAAGAGAAAACAACACTACTACATCAACACTAAAAACAAAAAATAAAATAAAAATGCTTGAAAGCTTTGTTGAAGATGTAATCATAGCCTAGGCTCTAGTTTATTGCTTGTAATAAGTTCAACATCTTCTAACCTATGAATTTGCAAATAAAATATTATTCTAGATCAAAGATAGAGGAGAGATGAAAAACTTATGCATAGGGTCATAAACATTGTGCAAGGTCAAAAATATCATATAGGGTCAAAAATACTACATAGGATCAAAAACACTATGCATGCTCAAAAGCAACATAACCTATAAAATAGAGAAAACTTATGACAAAGATAACCTCCAATAGAGATAACCTTCAAAATAAGGAAATCTTGTAATAAAGAAAACCTACAATTGCAAGCAATACTTTTCTTAATCAGCATGTTTGGGCTTGTTTCTTTGGTTTGGAATATCAAAAAATATTGAAGCAAGGATCAATCCCCAAGATTTACCATCTATGGTTTAAAAATATAAAGTTTTTCGTATGTCAAATCATAAAAACAATATAAATAAAAAGAGAAATAAATGGACAAATCCTTCTCAAACACATGTCTACAAATAGAAATTGTAGTGTTGTGGGATAATTTCCGTGGCATCTCTTTGGTCCTTGAAAAATGCTTTTTGAAAGAAAAGAATTCCCACCTTTTTTTTTTTTTTTAATTTGTGGAAAACATCCCAAAAGGGATGCCACTTTCGGGTAAGACCCAAGGAGGCAGGGGTATCCATTTCGCCAAAAATGCCCATGACTCGGACCTGGCCTACCACCTTTGACATACTCAAGGAGCAAACAAACACACAAAACCAAATTAAAAAAAGTAAATAACAACAAAAATAATAAAAAAAAATAAAAAACATGCTCCTTGAGTGTGTCAAAACCAAAAGCACAACCAAACACGCACAATAAGATAAAAGAAACCACAACACAAACCACATAGAAAAACACAAGAACCACATAACAAAACACAAACAAGACAAAAACAACAAGACACTACAAAGACATAACCCAAAAAAACATGAAAAATAAACACAACCAAAACCTAAAAAATAAAATAAAAATAAAAACAACCAACAACGAGACAATAAACAAAAAAAAAAAAAAAATAGAAAACACTCACACATAAAAAAAAAATGAAATAACACAAACAAATAGAAACCCAAGAACAAGAATGAAAAAAACACAAGAACAATAACAAAAAACATAAAAAATAAATAAAACAACAGAAACACAAGAACAACAAAAAACAATACAAAGAACACAAAAACAAAACAAAACAAAAGAACCCACCCACCTTAAAAAACTAAACAAAGAAGACAAAAAAGAAAAAAGAAAATGAACAAAACAATGACCTATCTAGACCAGAAGACTATTAATGCAAGAATCAACAGAGAAAACAAAATAAAGAATAGAATGAGCTAGGGAACTAAAAAAACTGAATGAACCAAAGAGAAACAAAAAATAAAACAAGAAGAAACTAGGTACCTTCAGAACTGGAGCCATCCAAAGAAATGATAGAAAGAAGAGCTTCCCTAATTTGAGAAGCCCACCATATAGGAGGGTGGCCATAACAAGTAAGATCACATTTGTCCAAAGCCCAATTAGCTAAAGCATCGGCACTCTTGTTTTGATCTCTCGACCACATGATTGTAATAAACTTTCAAAAATCCCATCTGGATTAACTGAATCTTCTCAATAATTCTTTTTATTCTCCAATCCACCTTATGATTCTTAGGAGTCTTCAAGAGATTAATCATAAGTTGAGAGTCAGACTCAACTAACACCTTTTCCCATCCAACCTTAGTAGCCTCCTCGAAGGCCTCTAAGGATACCATACCCCTCAGGCAAGGTTATTGGAAAGAATACCCAAATTCTTAGCAAAAGTAAAAACCATGGAGCCATCTCGAAAGTCTACCAATTCCTCCCACACTGGCTTTTCCAGGGGTTCCCTCTAGAGGCTTCATTGGTATTGACTTTTCCAAAATACTTAGGAGGAGGTTGCCAATTTCTAGAATTTAGTTTCACTTGAATTATCCTTTAGAACAATTATGGACTTAGGAGATGTTTTAGTGACATCACTACTAAGATATATCATGACTTTGTACATTTTGGCTTCGTGCATTGGTTCCTTTTGCATAATACCAAACTTTGATTCGAATGTGTTGATGTCACCGCTAACAATATTTTGGCTTTCTGTATTTTTACCTTGGTTTTTTTGGCTTTGTACATTTTGACTTCATGCATTTTGGCCTTTGTCCTTTCAACTTTGTACATTTCAGCTTTGTGCACTAGTCCTTTTTACATGATATTGGACTTTGATTTGAATGTATTGACCTCAATTGCTAACAATATTTAGGCTTACCCACATGCGGTAGGTGAGTTGGAGAGGGTAGGGCAATCCTCCAAGGGAGGTCCTTGGTTCGAATATCCAACCTACCAAACACACATTGGGTACCCAAAATCCAGTTGATAATACTGATGCGGTCAGGCCCGGGAATGACTTTTGGGTGATTTTGATGGTGTAGAACCCCCTGGTCGTGGTTTCTCAAACCAAGGTGGCCCTGCAAGGGTTTTTTGCTAAATAAAAAGTAATTTTTTGGATTTGTGCATTGCATATTTTTGAACTTTTATGACGAGTTGATGTCACCACTAAAAAGCATTCGAATTTATGCATTATGACATTTTTCTTGTAGAAATCGGGACCTAAGATTTTTTAGACTTGACTTATCGAAGCTTCGGATTGTTCGGTGGCTCTAAACAGATTGTCTAGGATTTGGAGAAGCAAATCAGTGTGGGCAATATTTAGACCTACAATTATTGTATTTATTTAGATTAGTAAGAGTGTTTAATATTTGTGTCAATAGTAGGTGTTAAGTTATGAAGAGTGTTTATGTGTCATGTAATTAAGTGTAAGTTATAAGTGAATGGTGTCAAGTGTGCAAGTGAGACTTGTGAGTGAAAGGTGTCTTGTGTTCAAGTGAAAAGTCATGAGTAATAGGTGTCAAGTGTGTAAGTGAAGAGTCATGCGAGATGTGTCAATATTAGAAGTAGGAAGTTATGTAATCATGAGAGACTTTGTCATAATGTAAGGCATGTGAAAGGTTACATCTCTCGTGAGTTAGAGGGAAGCAAAAGTTAGGAGTATTGAAGAGTTTTTTTATGTAAGATTATATATTGGAGATAAATCTCCATGCTATGTAACAAGTTTGTATTAAGAGATTTTTTATTATAAATAAAGTTTATTTTGTGAAATATTGGTGTTGTCATTGTGTAATATTATTTGCAAGTGATTTTATGATCCTAGAAATAGGAACCTGTGATATATTTGGATCCATTTGCTAACAAACAATGATTATGGTGATAATGTAATAAGGCCCCAAGTGGGGGTATCCAAAGGGAGAATGAGACCAAAATACCAGTTAGTTTAAGCCAATAACAAGGAGCCCCTTCTGAGCAAGTCCAACATGAAATTATTTCAAATAAGCCTAAATTAGAGGAAAGGATAATGGACAAAGTCTCTGTGGTGGATGTTAATGTGTTTGGAAAAGCGGTGGTCCAAAATATGAATCCATATAGTGGCAAAAGTGTGGACCAGGTTCTCCTAGAAGACTTGGTGACAAAGACTTTAATCCCTTCAAAGTTCCTTCATAACTCCTATAAAAGCTTACTCTCCGAGGAGCTAGTCATAGAAGAAAATTTCTCCCCAAAGAAGCCTAGTGAGGTTCCTGGTCTGGAGTTGCCAATCCTACTCAAGTTAAAATGGTCACCATTTACAAGTGTGGGATCTTCAAGCACATCCAATTCCAGACCCAAAACCAAAAGTATCTGGAAAGGTCAAATGGATGTTGGAGGTAATCGTAAGGTAGGGAAGCCCTCTAACAAAGCGTTGAAGATCCATGAGGTAGAGTAAAAAACTGTTGATGAACGCCAATCCTAATTGAAGTTTGAGAAATAGAAGGATATAAAAGTTAAATAATTAAAACTTGACACATTTTTTAGATCCCCCAGTTCTCTTAGTGTGAATAATGGCTCAAAATATCGAAGATGAAGTTGTTATCGTGGAATATCAGAGGCCTAAATGGGCCCTCCAAGCAATAAATTTTGGCAACACTCATGCGAGAGGTAAGATCTGATTTTATATTTATTGAAGAAACTAAGATGGATATTTCTAATGTAGAGGTAATAAAATTATTAGTTTGGAAGGAGGCAGGTTTTGCAGCAAACTCTGCCAATGGACCTTCTAGGGGTCTTCTTTGTCTATGGTACCCTTAGAAACTAGATGGATCTATTCTATTTATTTTTGATAGAGTGATTAATATTCCATTTTGATATATGGACCCCTAATAGAAATATTAAATGGTAGTCTTTGAGCTCTATGAGAAAATTTTTCAAGGTGGAAGCTTGGATTCTCATTGGGGACTTCAATACCCCGTTATACCCTTTAGATAAAAATGGTGGTAGTGATTTTGGTTCTAAAAGTATGGAAGATTTTACTGCACTCATTAATAATCAAGATTTGATGGATGTGGATTTGAAGGGGTCTAAATACACTTGGAGTAACAGGCATCTAGGCCATCAGAATATTCAGATTAGGTTGGATAGAGTGTTAGTCTCCAAGGAAGGTCTTCCAGTGTTCGAAGATGCATCCCTTTGCTCTCTCCCCAAAGTGGGGTCCGATCATAATCCTTTGGTATTTGAAAAATTTCCAAACTCTATTTTTTAGACCCTTCAGGTTTGAGGCAATGTGGTTGCAACATCAGGGCTTAGAATCCAAAATTCTGGAATGGTGATCTCAAGGTTTTTTGGACCCTCTTATTTTGCAAGTGGCTTGATAGCTCAGATTTTTTAAAGCTAATATTAAGGTTTGGAACAAGTACATTTTTGGAAATGTGTTCCAAAGGAGAAAAGAGTTGGTTGAGCAGTTATAGGAAGTTGAATTAAATTTGGAGTCAGGAGATGTGACTAAAGGAGATAAACATAGAAAAAAAAAATTGTTAGTAGATTTTCATAATGTGCTAGTAGATGAAGAAATTTTATGGCATCAAAAATCAAGATCCCTCTTGCTCCATGAAGGTGATAGGAACAAAAAATTCTTTCACACATCCACCTTAAGGCATAGGAACAATAATAGAGTTAGAGAAATTATGAAATTATATGGTGTTATCACAAAGGATATTATAGAAATTAGGGAAGAAGTGGTCAAGTTTTTCAAAACCCTCCTCTACTCTAGGGATGATAGGGACCTTTAAGCTGAAGAGAGGTTGTTGAACCACATCACCACCCTAGTTTTAGATGATATGAATGAAGACATCTATGCTCCCTTTCAGGATGAGGAAATTAGGGCTTTTGTCTTCTCTATGGGTGGTATAAAAGCTACGAGGCCAAAAACCTTTCCTCCTATTTTCTTTTAAAGGTTCTGGCACATTATAGGTGGTGGCATCTATTTAGCTATGAGGGAAATTTAGGAATCTAATTTAATTTGAGCTTATGTAAACTCAACATTTTAAGTTCTTATCCTGAAGTCAATGGGTGCTAAATATTTCTCTGATTTTAGGTCCATTAGCCTCTGTAATACACTTTTTAAAATTCTCACTAAAACTATGGTGAACAAGCTCAAAATATACCTTCCAATAATTATTTACCATTATCAAAGTGAATTTGTAGCAAGAAAACAAATTCTAGATGATGTTATTGCAGTGAATGAGTTGATTCATTCTGTAGATGAAAGTAGAAGACCAACAACTTTTCTCAAACTTGAAATGCATAAAGCATACGATCGGGTCTAATGAAGCTTTTTGCTTAGAGTTATGAAGAAATTTGATTTTAAGCCTTGCTGGATTAGATTGGTCAGAGCTTGTATATCATCAAAAAAATTCTCAATCTTATTTAATGGATCATCGACTGGTTACTTTAGCAGTTGTGGAGGTATTCGTCAAGGGGATCCTATGTCTTTGTATCTACTTATTTATTGGTTGTCTTTGGGAAGAGCTCTGAAGGTTACCATTAATCCCATCTCACACCACCAATTTGTTGATGATATGTTATATTCTTTTTAGCTTCAATCCCTTAGGCCAGAGCTATCAAAGATATCTTCCAGACCTATGAAAGAGTGGCTAGGTAGAAAGTGAGTTTGAAGAAAAGTAAGGTGTTTCCTCTCGAAAGGTAAAATAAAATTACTGAGATCTTGGGATGTGAGATTGACACCCTTACATTAGTTTATCTAGGACTACCAATGTTCAAAGGGGGATTAAGACTTCTCTTTGGGAACTAGTCATACAAAGAGTTCAAAGAAAATTGGTGGGATAGAAAGGGGTACTTTTGAGCCAAGAAGGTAAAATTATGCTAGTTAAGTCCACTCTACAGAGCATACTAGTGTACTTCCTTTCTCTCTTTTGGATTCTCAAAAAGATTCTTAGGAAAATAAAAAAAAATTAGCGATCCTTTATTTGGTATGATTCGAGGAGAAGAAGAAGTTATTGCTTGTGGCATGGGATCGGGTGTGCTAGAGGAAAGAGTTGGGAGGTTTGGGCTTAAGAAGAATAAAAATGTTAAACAAAGCACTAATAGCTAAAGAGGGCTAGAGATTGATTCAAAAAGATAATGTTAATTGGGTAGAAATATTGGTAGCCAAATATTTGGGTAACATTGGTAATTTTCTCATAGATCCAATTCCTGCCCTTGGCTCAGCATTCTAGTACAATATTGTTAATAACCGCTTTGATATTATAAAGGGTGGAATATGGGTGTTACGTAATGGGTAGAGCATTTATTTTTGGAAAGACACATGGGAAAATGATAGACCATTAGAATCATATCTTCGCCCGAGTCTTGTGGAACCAATCACAAGCTAATCTTTCAGGCCGAAGGTATGTGACTTCATTATCTCTGTTAATGATAGAAAATGCTGAAAATCGTTTGTTTTTTTGGGGATTTCATAGGAAGAAGAAATTGCATTAAAAGATCTGCTAGATAGCCAGATATATTGGTGTGGAAACATACTGCTATTTGGGAACCTCCTCTTGGTTTGTTGAAGTTAAATTTCGATGGAGCTTCTAAAGGGAATCTAGTACCAGCCGATGCGAGGGGATTGGTTAGAGACCCTGATGGAAGAATTTTGTTGACTTTCACTAAAATTTAGATTGATAGACCAATCACTTTACAGAGGCACATGCTCTCTTTCAAAGGTTTTATCAACTAGAAATTTTGAATGGTAGAAAGGTAATTATTGAAGGGGATTCCCTCAATATCATTAATATGCTCAAAGGTGTTCAGGTCCCTTCTTGGATGATCACAAACGAACTTGCTGAAATCTAAATATAAATTTTAACCCTCGATTAAGCATGTTTATAGGGAGAGAAATAGATTGGTAGATTTTTTAGCAAACTTGGGACTTTCCTATGGAAGCTGCACAATTTAGTAGGAGGATTTCCTAGATGGATTAAATTAAATAGGTAATGAGGAGATAATTTATGTTTTTAAATGGCTCTGATCTGCGATAGTAGGGATCCCTGGGAAAATTTGTTGTTTGTCCTACTCGACTGTTATGTAGCTTTGTTGATATTCTATTTTGTGGATCCTTCTTGGTTTGCTATGTTGATATCTTTATTCATTGTTTCTAGCTGGTTGGTTGATCCACTCTTGTAAAAGGTTTGAGGCACATTTCAAAACCTCTTCATCCATATTATCAAAAAATAAGGATGTGCTTATAGTTTTGAATAAGATATTTTAGTTAATTAAACTAATTTACAAACTCAATCATCTAGATGCTTGAATCACTTCTCTCAATACTAGTTTTAAGTTGATTCTTCTCTGAAAATAGGAATTAATGCATAGTATACTTAGAACTAGTATAAACCTTTATTAAAAGATAGAGATCAATGCTAAAATTTTATACTGACTAAGAGATTAAAATTTTATGGTAAAAACATTCAAAGTTTGAAGCCTCATTGCTTTAGTTTGAAATTTTAAAATAATTAGATTGGTGAAGTTTATTATCTATTGCTCAATTATTTGCATTAATTCAAAAATTTCTTGTAATAATGCATGAATAATTCTTAAAGCATGAAGACATTTATGTTTATTTAGAATAATAAAAAATTCAAAAGAATAATCAAAGTTAAACATACACGATTAGCTCATCAAGAATTAAAAAAAATATTAAAAATAAATATCACTTGTGCTTATTTGTTTTGCTTTATTTTTTTAAAATGAGAATCATACAATTTGAAAATAAAAATAAAATTGTACGAACTGACCCATGTTGTAGGTGAGTTGGAGAGGTTAGGGTAATCCTTCAAGGGAGGTCCATTGTTTGAATCTCCACCCTACCAAACGCACATCGAGTACCCAAAATCCAATTGATAATGCTAATGCGATCAATACCGAGCGAGACTTTCGAGTGATTTTGACGATGTAGAACATCCTGGTCGTGGTTTCTGAAACCAAGGTGGCCCCACAAGGGTTTTTCCCTAAATTCAAAAAAAATGTACAAACTTTTAACAATAAATACTTGTTTAAAAAATATATTTAAATAAATATTTTTTAATAAAACTAACAAATCAATTTTAAATTTGTTTACTTTAAATTACCTTGCATTTATATTAAATTAAATTACACCTAAAACATAAAATTATATCTACTACTAATATACAAATATTTTTATATTCTTATGCTATATAATAACACTATGTTAAGGTCCAGAGGTATATCAAGCTTTAAAAACACAAGGTATGTTAAAACATTGATTCTTGGCTTGAAAATTTAACCTTCAACCATTACTAACAAGGTGAAATGGTTTATTTTTTTAGTTTTATAAAATTTTATAGTATAATCAAACTTTTAAACTTGACCATAATACACCTAATCTAACTTCATTTCCAACTTAATTTGGAAATATATAAAACTTGATAATTTTAAATTGTTTCAAAAATTTATATTTATAACTTAAATTATTCATAAATTAATTTAAAATAATAATTTAATTATTTAAAACATATATTTCTATAATCTTAATAACCTTAAAGAAATTTAAAACCATAACAAATATTTTTCATTCACCATTTTACCAAAAATCCACCACTCCTTAGTATTGATAAATTGTTATTAAAAGCCACTAAAGACCCTAAAATCAATAAATGGGGTACACAAGTATTAATCTATGTTACTAAAAATATTAGTCTATATGTTATTAGTTTATTATAAATTAATAAACTACTAAAAAATATTAACCTATGTTACTAAAAATATCAACCTGTATATTAGTGATTTATTATAAATTAATAAATTATTAAAAATAATAATTTATTATAAAATATGCAACTAAAAATATCAGTCTATAGAAAGAAAAATATTATAATAAGCTTTTAGTAATTAAAATATGAGCTGTCCTATAAACTTGATAATAAAGAATATAACCTAGTGTTCATATTTGAATAGCCACTCCTAATATTAAATTAAATTATGTTATTAAAAATATATGTTATTAATTTATTATGAATTAATAAATTATTAAAAAATATTAACCTATGTTACTAAAAATATCGGTCTATATGTTATTATTTATTATAAAATATGTTACTAAAAATATCAGTCTATATTATAATAAACTTTTAAAAATCATCCTATAAACTTGATAATAAAAAATATAACTTAGTGTTCATATTGAAATAGCCACACCTAATATTAAATTAAAATAAAAAAGCTAAAAACAAAAGAAAAGAACAAAACCAATAACCACGCTTAATGTTAAATTAAAAATAGAAAACCACAAAAAAAAAAAAAAAATTAAAAATTAAAAATAGAAAACCAATAGCCACGCCTAATATTAAATTAAAAATAGAAAAGAAAAAACAAAACCAAAAATATCTCCTACTAAGAAACTTATACATAATCTGTATCAAAATCTTCGTCCCATCTTTGGATTATGAAGCAACGTAATCGTCAAGCTGTGGAGAGTGTTAACCTTTGGCTAACCTTTGCTTCCGGCCTCCTTTAAAAGGTAACGGAAAGCCTCCAACTGGTTGGGACAAACACAACATATTGCAGATAGTTCGTATCTTCGCTTGTTCAACTGGGGCATAGGCATGGCCCGTTCACTTGGTTCCCATCATGCAGCTGCGCCTAGTCATCTCCCGCCCTCGCCCTCGACCCTGCCCCTGCCCCTGTTAATAATCTTTTTTGTCTTCGTTCTCATCTGTTTCGTACTTATTTTAATATCTCGCATTATGGATTGTCGCCGTCGCTTAAGAATTATAGAGATATCAGCAAGGCGCCAAACTGCAACTGGGTTGGATAGAAAAACCATGGATGCTCTGCCAGTATTTGAATACAAGTCGAAGAGTTTCAAGGAGAGGCTGGAATGTCCAGTATGTCTATCTGAATTTGAAGAGAATGTGAAAGGCAGGTTGCTGCCCAAATGCAATCACAGCTTTCATAAAGAGTGTATCGATATGTGGTTCTATTCACACTCTACATGTCCTCTTTGTAGAGCAAATTTGCAACCTAATCCGTTCACTAAAGAATACAGTTCATTGGATGTTGAAGGAATTGAATGAAAGATTACTTCATGGACATCTTGGCTTGTAAGGGGCCAGAGAGGTGTGGTCCTCTGACATTGCCATTCAAGTAAGGCCTTGTTAAGGTAAAAGTAAAAGTTTTTTCAAATGAGCTATTCTTGATGGCAGAGCTCGTCCCGTTGAAAGGGACGACTCATGATATTAAATACATCCTTTTCAGGATATATGTAACTTTGGAATAGCAGTTCTTTGCACTTTCAATAAGATCAATAGATTATGATTTTTTTTGGTCCGTTTCTCCTTTAATTGAAAATAATACAAATTTTGTTATTATTATTTTTATGGAAAAGTATAATAAGTATGTTACTCTAAAGAATAGAGTATGCTAATTTAAAAACAATTGGTTGTATAAAAATTATATTTCAAAGTTGAAATTTATTAAATTAGAATTATCAAATAAAATTAGATATAGTAGATCAACCACAAGTTATTTATGTAGTAAGATGTATGGAACCAAAAAGAAGTGGTGGATCATAGTTTAAGGGGTCTCTTCATCCAAAAGGTTGATCTTGATTGTATAAGGTTAAGATGGAAAAACTTGTCATTATTGTGCCATCTTGTTCATCTACACATAGAATTGTAAAAGCACATTGGAACAAATTTTATCATTAGCATCCTTTGACATATGGGTATCAATATATGTTTTGGAAAAAATAGCTACATTTTGGTCTTTCTAAACATCAAATAAATCTTCACTCTGAATGTATGCCATAGTTGGATGTATTTGGATGGCATGTTAGGCCAGTTACCTAGAAGAATTATATGCCAAGAGAAAGAGTTAGGTCTAAGAGGCCCAAAGAAATTGAGAATCCATGTCCATGCAATTTGAGATTTGGGACAAAATCAATAGAGATGTTTGATGATTTTATGTTATCCATAGAATGGTCATCATGAGTTGGTGTAAAGTCCTAGGCTTCAACAACACTAGCCTTCAAACTTGGGCAGTTCACACTCAAATAAGGGTTCTTAGTCTGAACCTTGTTGTTTGTTCAAGTTTTCTTGTGGAAATTTTGGGTTCACTAAGAGTATTTTATGAATTCACTCTAAATTCTATGTTTGTTTTGTTCAATTAGCATACGCCTTAGGTTCGATATTGATAACTATTGTAGACACCAAAACAGCACCAATCCGATTATGTGACTGCAAACACTAATCGCTTTGACAAACACAGCCCCCGGGGCAACCCTCAGAGGTCAAACAGTGGTCCTAACCACTTTCATAGCAATTTTGTAAGGTCAGGAAGCAATTTGGCACATTTAGACACTTTGCTCGGTATTCGTCTCACCCGGGGACGAATACTAACTAGAATTCGTCTCACCCGGGGACGAATTCTGAAATCGTTTCACCCAAGGACGAATTCCAAGTTTAACGGGCAAAAAGAAGAATGGTTCCAAGTGGCAGCCCGAGACAGATCGATTGATGACTCTCGCCTCGCACACGTGTGTGGGTGGATAGATAGGCTCGTTAGAGGACTCGTCACAAGGGCAATTATGAGAGCCCAAGTCAATGGAGGACTCCCCTCCCTCATGGGAAGACATGATTGCCACATGGCACCTATGACCAACACATGGCATTTGTGCTTCCCTCTCAAAAGAGACCCCATGGGTCTATAAAATGTGGGACTTTTCTCACCCAAAAAAATAGATTGAAGGAGATTTCAAGCAACGATGTTCTGCCGAGTTGAACACCCACTTGCATCCCCTTTGATTCACCTTCTCACATCCACCAATCTCTTTTGCAAGGGAGGTTGTTGGGTGGCTTTTGGAAGCTTGAATCTGACCCAAATCCAACATATGGACACCTGAATGAACCAATTTGCAGACATCCCAATCCTAAGAGGTTTTGGGCCCATCCCTAGTGGATTGGCACCAAGATCAAGTGCCACCGGTGGGAGGCCCACTTGGGCACCCCCGCACTTTCCAAGTTTTGTTTCAAAAGCATTCTAGATTATTTTTTCAGGGTGCATATCATGTTATTCTGTTTGGTTAACTCATAGCTTCAATTTCATAACATTTTGATAAGATTTCATCATGCTTTGTGTCGCTTTGTTGTTTCACTAACTTGCAGGTGGCGATATCGAATTCCCGAGGATAAAGGCCAAATTGGGAGAATCCGACCATCTGGGTCGTCCCAAAATGGCCCCAATTACATAACCCCCCTGTTTGTAGGTGTTTTGCAGGTCCCAGGATTCAAAATTGGAGCAGTACCAGGTCGGCTTTTCCAACACAACAGAATTCGTCCCACCCAGGGACGAATAGCTGTCAGAATTTGTCCCACCCAGGGACGAATTGCAGTCAGAATTCATCCTGCCCAGGGATGAATTCCGATTGAAGGCAGATTGGCCGACTGTCTCGATGGCAAGTGGCCTTCCGGTGATGTTTTCTATCCTCTCTCAGGTTTTCAGGTCATTTAAAGTCATTTTACTCACTGTTTCAGACAAATGTTTGCATGCATATTTTGGCAATTTTAGAGAACAAACACTTCTTATGTGCAGCAGGTGCTACTGACATCTTCGTTGTTTCTTTGTTCGCAGGAGGAGTAGCAGAGGTCAAATACTCATCGACATCAGCGGCGGAATCATCTTGGCCCGTCCATTTCAAGTGTGGGCACGCGGAAAGAGGAACCTTAAGTCTCGATTGTAGTCAAATTCTTTTAATGCTCCTAGCCCCCGAAAAGGGAGGAGGCGTATTTGTAACGGAGATCAAGAAAGTTTAATGAAAGGGCCGTGTTTTCTCCATTTGCTTGTGTCTCTTCCAATGCGTTTCTTTCATTTCATGCAATTTACATTTCTAGGACTTAAGCGTATTTGATTTTGAATGCATCGCAATTAGTTTTTCCTTCGCCCGGAATCTCGTGCTTTCAACTATGATGCAGAAGGATGATTGTGCAATGCTTACAAAAATAAATATGCATGAAAATAAGATTCCTAACCTATATGCATATTTTAATTCCTTGCAAGAACTACAAGACTAAAACAAGAATTACAAAATAAATATGAAATATTTTTCTTCTTCTTTTAAGCAAAGGCGTAAGATAGGAATGCATAAGCAAAATTCTAGCCTAAGTGTACAAGTATGCAATTTTGACTTTGAATGCTGAGTAAATACAAAAAGTATGTTTCCTTAACATGCAAATGAGTAAAATGTTTTGTATTCTTTGATTTCCATGTTTATTGAATTACTTAACTAAAGAGAAAACAACACTACTACATCAACACTAAAAACAAAAAATAAAATAAAAATGCTTGAAAGCTTTGTTGAAGATGTAATCATAGCCTAGGCTCTAGTTTATTGCTTGTAATAAGTTCAACATCTTCTAACCTATGAATTTGCAAATAAAATATTATTCTAGATCAAAGATAGAGGAGAGATGAAAAACTTATGCATAGGGTCATAAACATTGTGCAAGGTCAAAAATATCATATAGGGTCAAAAATACTACATAGGATCAAAAACACTATGCATGCTCAAAAGCAACATAACCTATAAAATAGAGAAAACTTATGACAAAGATAACCTCCAATAGAGATAACCTTCAAAATAAGGAAATCTTGTAATAAAGAAAACCTACAATTGCAAGCAATACTTTTCTTAATCAGCATGTTTGGGCTTGTTTCTTTGGTTTGGAATATCAAAAAATATTGAAGCAAGGATCAATCCCCAAGATTTACCATCTATGGTTTAAAAATATAAAGTTTTTCGTATGTCAAATCATAAAAACAATATAAATAAAAAGAGAAATAAATGGACAAATCCTTCTCAAACACATGTCTACAAATAGAAATTGTAGTGTTGTGGGATAATTTCCGTGGCATCTCTTTGGTCCTTGAAAAATGCTTTTTGAAAGAAAAGAATTCCCACCTTTTTTTTTTTTTTAATTTGTGGAAAACATCCCAAAAGGGATGCCACTTTCGGGTAAGACCCAAGGAGGCAGGGGTATCCATTCTGCCAAAAATGCCCATGACTCGGACCCGGCCTACCACCTTTGACATACTCAAGGAGCAAACAAACACACAAAACCAAATTAAAAAAAGTAAATAACAACAAAAATAATAAAATAAAATAAAAAACATGCTCCTTGAGTGTGTCAAAACCAAAAGCACAACCAAACACGCACAATAAGATAAAAGAAACCACAACACAAACCACATAGAAAAACACAAGAACCACATAACAAAACACAAACAAGACAAAAACAACAGCACACTACAAAGACATAACCCAAAAAAACATGAAAAATAAACACAACCAAAACCTAAAAAATAAAATAAAAATAAAAACAACCAACAACAGACAATAAACAAAAAAAAAAAAAAAATAGAAAACACTCACACATAAAAAAAAATGAAATAACACAAACAAATAGAAACCCAAGAACAAGAATGAAAAAAACACAAGAACAATAACAAAAAACATAAAAAATAAATAAAACAACGAAACACAAGAACAACAAAAAACAATACAAAGAACA
Organism: Wollemia nobilis; assembly: GCA_028583015.1. Lineage (NCBI taxonomy): Eukaryota > Viridiplantae > Streptophyta > Pinopsida > Araucariales > Araucariaceae > Wollemia > Wollemia nobilis. The sequence goes on from JAQPPZ010001958.1 coordinate 233,841, forward strand.
CAAAAACAAAACAAAACAAAAGAACCCACCCACCTTAAAAAACTAAACAAAGAAGACAAAAAAGAAAAAAGAAAATGAACAAAACAATGACCTATCTAGACCAGAAGACTATTAATGCAAGAATCAACAGAGAAAACAAAATAAAGAATAGAATGAGCTAGGGAACTAAAAAAACTGAATGAACCAAAGAGAAACAAAAAATAAAACAAGAAGAAACTAGGTACCTTCAGAACCGGAGCCATCCAAAGAAATGATAGAAAGAAGAGCTTCCCTAATTTGAGAAGCCCACCATATAGGAGGGTGGCCATAACAAGTAAGATCACATTTGTCCAAAGCCCAATTAGCTAAAGCATCAGCACTCTTGTTTTGATCTCTGACCACATGATTGTAATAAACTTTCAAAAATCCCATCTGGATTAACTGAATCTTCTCAATAATTCTTTTTATTCTCCAATCCACCTTATGATTCTTAGGAGTCTTCAAGAGATTAATCATAAGTTGAGAGTCAGACTCAACTAACACCTTTTCCCATCCAACCTTAGTAGCCTCCCGAAGGCCTCTAAGGATACCATACCCCTTAGCAAGGTTATTCGAAATAATACCCAAATTCTTAGCAAAAGTAAAAACCATGGAGCCATCTGAAAGTCTACCAATTCCTCCCACACTGGCTTTTCCAGGGTTCCCTCTAGAGGCTCCATCAGTATTGACTTTTCCAAAATACTTAGGAGGAGGTTGCCAATTTCTAGAATTTAGTTTCACTTGAATTATCCTTTAGAACAATTATGGACTTAGGAGATGTTTTAGTGACATCACTACTAAGATATATCATGACTTTGTACATTTTGGCTTCGTGCATTGGTTCCTTTTGCATAATACCAAACTTTGATTCGAATGTGTTGATGTCACCGCTAACAATATTTTGGCTTTCTGTATTTTTACCTTGGTTTTTTTGGCTTTGTACATTTTGACTTCATGCATTTTGGCCTTTGTCCTTTCAACTTTGTACATTTCAGCTTTGTGCACTAGTCCTTTTTACATGATATTGGACTTTGATTTGAATGTATTGACCTCACTGCTAACAATGTTTAGGCTTACCCACATGCAGTAGGTGAGTTGGAGAGGGTAGGGCAATCCTCCAAGGGAGGTCCTTGGTTCGAATATCCAACCTACCAAACACACATTGGGTACCCAAAATCCAGTTGATAATACTGATGCGGTCAGGCCCGGGAATGACTTTTGGGTGATTTTGATGGTGTAGAACCCCCTGGTCGTGGTTTCTCAAACCAAGGTGGCCCCGCAAGGGTTTTTTGCTAAATAAAAAGTAATTTTTTGGATTTGTGCATTGCATATTTTTGAACTTTTATGACGAGTTGATGTCACCACTAAAAAGCATTCGAATTTATGCATTATGACATTTTTCTTGTAGAAATCGGGACCTAAGATTTTTTAGACTTGACTTATCGAAGCTTCGGATTGTTCGGTGGCTCTAAACAGATTGTCTAGGATTTGGAGAAGCAAATCAGTGTGGGCAATATTTAGACCTACAATTATTGTATTTATTTAGATTAGTAAGAGTGTTTAATATTTGTGTCAATAGTAGGTGTTAAGTTATGAAGAGTGTTTATGTGTCATGTAATTAAGTGTAAGTTATAAGTGAATGGTGTCAAGTGTGCAAGTGAGACTTGTGAGTGAAAGGTGTCTTGTGTTCAAGTGAAAAGTCATGAGTAATAGGTGTCAAGTGTGTAAGTGAAGAGTCATGCGAGATGTGTCAATATTAGAAGTAGGAAGTTATGTAATCATGAGAGACTTTGTCATAATGTAAGGCATGTGAAAGGTTACATCTCTCGTGAGTTAGAGGGAAGCAAAAGTTAGGAGTATTGAAGAGTTTTTTTATGTAAGATTATATATTGGAGATAAATCTCCATGCTATGTAACAAGTTTGTATTAAGAGATTTTTTATTATAAATAAAGTTTATTTTGTGAAATATTGGTGTTGTCATTGTGTAATATTATTTGCAAGTGATTTTATGATCCTAGAAATAGGAACCTGTGATATATTTGGATCCATTTGCTAACAAACAATGATTATGGTGATAATGTAATAAGGCCCCAAGTGGGGGTATCCAAAGGGAGAATGAGACCAAAATACCAGTTAGTTTAAGCCAATAACAAGGAGCCCCTTCTGAGCAAGTCCAACATGAAATTATTTCAAATAAGCCTAAATTAGAGGAAAGGATAATGGACAAAGTCTCTGTGGTGGATGTTAATGTGTTTGGAAAAGCGGTGGTCCAAAATATGAATCCATATAGTGGCAAAAGTGTGGACCAGGTTCTCCTAGAAGACTTGGTGACAAAGACTTTAATCCCTTCAAAGTTCCTTCATAACTCCTATAAAAGCTTACTCTCCGAGGAGCTAGTCATAGAAGAAAATTTCTCCCCAAAGAAGCCTAGTGAGGTTCCTGGTCTGGAGTTGCCAATCCTACTCAAGTTAAAATGGTCACCATTTACAAGTGTGGGATCTTCAAGCACATCCAATTCCAGACCCAAAACCAAAAGTATCTGGAAAGGTCAAATGGATGTTGGAGGTAATCGTAAGGTAGGGAAGCCCTCTAACAAAGCGTTGAAGATCCATGAGGTAGAGTAAAAAACTGTTGATGAACGCCAATCCTAATTGAAGTTTGAGAAATAGAAGGATATAAAAGTTAAATAATTAAAACTTGACACATTTTTTAGATCCCCCAGTTCTCTTAGTGTGAATAATGGCTCAAAATATCGAAGATGAAGTTGTTATCGTGGAATATCAGAGGCCTAAATGGGCCCTCCAAGCAATAAATTTTGGCAACACTCATGCGAGAGGTAAGATCTGATTTTATATTTATTGAAGAAACTAAGATGGATATTTCTAATGTAGAGGTAATAAAATTATTAGTTTGGAAGGAGGCAGGTTTTGCAGCAAACTCTGCCAATGGACCTTCTAGGGGTCTTCTTTGTCTATGGTACCCTTAGAAACTAGATGGATCTATTCTATTTATTTTTGATAGAGTGATTAATATTCCATTTTGATATATGGACCCCTAATAGAAATATTAAATGGTAGTCTTTGAGCTCTATGAGAAAATTTTTCAAGGTGGAAGCTTGGATTCTCATTGGGGACTTCAATACCCCGTTATACCCTTTAGATAAAAATGGTGGTAGTGATTTTGGTTCTAAAAGTATGGAAGATTTTACTGCACTCATTAATAATCAAGATTTGATGGATGTGGATTTGAAGGGGTCTAAATACACTTGGAGTAACAGGCATCTAGGCCATCAGAATATTCAGATTAGGTTGGATAGAGTGTTAGTCTCCAAGGAAGGTCTTCCAGTGTTCGAAGATGCATCCCTTTGCTCTCTCCCCAAAGTGGGGTCCGATCATAATCCTTTGGTATTTGAAAAATTTCCAAACTCTATTTTTTAGACCCTTCAGGTTTGAGGCAATGTGGTTGCAACATCAGGGCTTAGAATCCAAAATTCTGGAATGGTGATCTCAAGGTTTTTTGGACCCTCTTATTTTGCAAGTGGCTTGATAGCTCAGATTTTTTAAAGCTAATATTAAGGTTTGGAACAAGTACATTTTTGGAAATGTGTTCCAAAGGAGAAAAGAGTTGGTTGAGCAGTTATAGGAAGTTGAATTAAATTTGGAGTCAGGAGAGGTGACTAAAGGAGATAAACATAGAAAAAAAAAATTGTTAGTAGATTTTCATAATGTGCTAGTAGATGAAGAAATTTTATGGCATCAAAAATCAAGATCCCTCTTGCTCCATGAAGGTGATAGGAACAAAAAATTCTTTCACACATCCACCTTAAGGCATAGGAACAATAATAGAGTTAGAGAAATTATGAAATTATATGGTGTTATCACAAAGGATATTATAGAAATTAGGGAAGAAGTGGTCAAGTTTTTCAAAACCCTCCTCTACTCTAGGGATGATAGGGACCTTTAAGCTGAAGAGAGGTTGTTGAACCACATCACCACCCTAGTTTTAGATGATATGAATGAAGACATCTATGCTCCCTTTCAGGATGAGGAAATTAGGGCTTTTGTCTTCTCTATGGGTGGTATAAAAGCTACGAGGCCAAAAACCTTTCCTCCTATTTTCTTTTAAAGGTTTTGGCACATTATAGGTGGTGGCATCTATTTAGCTATGAGGGAAATTTAGGAATCTAATTTAATTTGAGCTTATGTAAACTCAACATTTTAAGTTCTTATCCTGAAGTCAATGGGTGCTAAATATTTCTCTGATTTTAGGTCCATTAGCCTCTGTAATACACTTTTTAAAATTCTCACTAAAACTATGGTGAACAAGCTCAAAATATACCTTCCAATAATTATTTACCATTATCAAAGTGAATTTGTAGCAAGAAAACAAATTCTAGATGATGTTATTGCAGTGAATGAGTTGATTCATTCTGTAGATGAAAGTAGAAGACCAACAACTTTTCTAAAACTTGAAATGCATAAAGCATACGATCGGGTCTAATGAAGCTTTTTGCTTAGAGTTATGAAGAAATTTGATTTTAAGCCTTGCTGGATTAGATTGGTCAGAGCTTGTATATCATCAAAAAAATTCTCAATCTTATTTAATGGATCATCGACTGGTTACTTTAGCAGTTGTGGAGGTATTCGTCAAGGGGATCCTATGTCTTTGTATCTACTTATTTATTGGTTGTCTTTGGGAAGAGCTCTGAAGGTTACCATTAATCCCATCTCACACCACCAATTTGTTGATGATATGTTATATTCTTTTTAGCTTCAATCCCTTAGGCCAGAGCTATCAAAGATATCTTCCAGACCTATGAAAGAGTGGCTAGGTAGAAAGTGAGTTTGAAGAAAAGTAAGGTGTTTCCTCTCGAAAGGTAAAATAAAATTACTGAGATCTTGGGATGTGAGATTGACACCCTTACATTAGTTTATCTAGGACTACCAATGTTCAAAGGGGGATTAAGACTTCTCTTTGGGAACTAGTCATACAAAGAGTTCAAAGAAAATTGGTGGGATAGAAAGGGGTACTTTTGAGCCAAGAAGGTAAAATTATGCTAGTTAAGTCCACTCTACAGAGCATACTAGTGTACTTCCTTTCTCTCTTTTGGATTCTCAAAAAGATTCTTAGGAAAATAAAAAAAAATTAGCGATCCTTTATTTGGTATGATTCTGAGGAGAAGAAGAAGTTATTGCTTGTGGCATGGGATCATGTGTGCAGTAGGAAAGAGTTAGGAGGTCTGGGCTTAAGAAGAATAAAAATGTTAAACAAAGCACTAATAGCTAAAGAGGGCTAGAGATTGATTCAAAAAGATAATGTTAATTGGGTAGAAATATTGGTAGCCAAATATTTGGGTAACATTGGTAATTTTCTCATAGATCCAATTCCTGCCCTTGGCTCAGCATTCTAGTACAATATTGTTAATAACCGCTTTGATATTATAAAGGGTGGAATATGGGTGTTACGTAATGGGTAGAGCATTTATTTTTGGAAAGACACATGGGAAAATGATAGACCATTAGAATCATATCTTCGCCTGAGTCTTGTGGAACCAATCACAAGCTAATCTTTCAGGCCGAAGGTATGTGACTTCATTATCTCTGTTAATGATAGAAAATGCTGAAAATCGTTTGTTTTTTTGGGGATTTCATAGGAAGAAGAAATTGCATTAAAAGATCTGCTAGATAGCCAGATATATTGGTGTGGAAACATACTGCTATTTGGGAACCTCCTCTTGGTTTGTTGAAGGTAAATTTCGATGGAGCTTCTAAATGGAATCCAGTACCAATCGATGCGAGGGGATTGGTTAGAGACCCTGATGGAAGAATTTTGTTGACTTTCACTAAAATTTAGATTGATAGACCAATCACTTTACAGAGGCACATGCTCTCTTTCAAAGGTTTTATCAACTAGAAATTTTGAATGGTAGAAAGGTAATTATTGAAGGGGATTCCCTCAATATCATTAATATGCTCAAAGGTGTTCAGGTCCCTTCTTGGATGATCACAAACGAACTTGCTGAAATCTAAATATAAATTTTAACCCTCGATTAAGCATGTTTATAGGGAGAGAAATAGATTGGTAGATTTTTTAGCAAACTTGGGACTTTCCTATGGAAGCTGCACAATTTAGTAGGAGGATTTCCTAGATGGATTAAATTAAATAGGTAATGAGGAGATAATTTATGTTTTTAAATGGCTCTGATCTGCGATAGTAGGGATCCCTGGGAAAATTTGTTGTTTGTCCTACTCGACTGTTATGTAGCTTTGTTGATATTCTATTTTGTGGATCCTTCTTGGTTTGCTATGTTGATATCTTTATTCATTGTTTCTAGCTGGTTGGTTGATCCACTCTTGTAAAAGGTTTGAGGCACATTTCAAAACCTCTTCATCCATATTATCAAAAAATAAGGATGTGCTTATAGTTTTGAATAAGATATTTTAGTTAATTAAACTAATTTACAAACTCAATCATCTAGATGCTTGAATCACTTCTCTCAATACTAGTTTTAAGTTGATTCTTCTCTGAAAATAGGAATTAATGCATAGTATACTTAGAACTAGTATAAACCTTTATTAAAAGATAGAGATCAATGCTAAAATTTTATACTGACTAAGAGATTAAAATTTTATGGTAAAAACATTCAAAGTTTGAAGCCTCATTGCTTTAGTTTGAAATTTTAAAATAATTAGATTGGTGAAGTTTATTATCTATTGCTCAATTATTTGCATTAATTCAAAAATTTCTTGTAATAATGCATGAATAATTCTTAAAGCATGAAGACATTTATGTTTATTTAGAATAATAAAAAATTCAAAAGAATAATCAAAGTTAAACATACACGATTAGCTCATCAAGAATTAAAAAAAATATTAAAAATAAATATCACTTGTGCTTATTTGTTTTGCTTTATTTTTTTAAAATGAGAATCATACAATTTGAAAATAAAAATAAAATTGTACGAACTGACCCATGTTGTAGGTGAGTTGGAGAGGTTAGGGTAATCCTTCAAGGGAGGTCCATTGTTTGAATCTCCACCCTACCAAACGCACATCGAGTACCCAAAATCCAATTGATAATGCTAATGCGATCAATACCGAGCGAGACTTTCGAGTGATTTTGACGATGTAGAACATCCTGGTCGTGGTTTCTGAAACCAAGGTGGCCCCACAAGGGTTTTTCCCTAAATTCAAAAAAAATGTACAAACTTTTAACAATAAATACTTGTTTAAAAAATATATTTAAATAAATATTTTTTAATAAAACTAACAAATCAATTTTAAATTTGTTTACTTTAAATTACCTTGCATTTATATTAAATTAAATTACACCTAAAACATAAAATTATATCTACTACTAATATACAAATATTTTTATATTCTTATGCTATATAATAACACTATGTTAAGGTCCAGAGGTATATCAAGCTTTAAAAACACAAGGTATGTTAAAACATTGATTCTTGGCTTGAAAATTTAACCTTCAACCATTACTAACAAGGTGAAATGGTTTATTTTTTTAGTTTTATAAAATTTTATAGTATAATCAAACTTTTAAACTTGACCATAATACACCTAATCTAACTTCATTTCCAACTTAATTTGGAAATATATAAAACTTGATAATTTTAAATTGTTTCAAAAATTTATATTTATAACTTAAATTATTCATAAATTAATTTAAAATAATAATTTAATTATTTAAAACATATATTTCTATAATCTTAATAACCTTAAAGAAATTTAAAACCATAACAAATATTTTTCATTCACCATTTTACCAAAAATCCACCACTCCTTAGTATTGATAAATTGTTATTAAAAGCCACTAAAGACCCTAAAATCAATAAATGGGGTACACAAGTATTAATCTATGTTACTAAAAATATTAGTCTATATGTTATTAGTTTATTATAAATTAATAAACTACTAAAAAATATTAACCTATGTTACTAAAAATATCAACCTGTATATTAGTGATTTATTATAAATTAATAAATTATTAAAAATAATAATTTATTATAAAATATGCAACTAAAAATATCAGTCTATAGAAAGAAAAATATTATAATAAGCTTTTAGTAATTAAAATATGAGCTGTCCTATAAACTTGATAATAAAGAATATAACCTAGTGTTCATATTTGAATAGCCACTCCTAATATTAAATTAAATTATGTTATTAAAAATATATGTTATTAATTTATTATGAATTAATAAATTATTAAAAAATATTAACCTATGTTACTAAAAATATCGGTCTATATGTTATTATTTATTATAAAATATGTTACTAAAAATATCAGTCTATATTATAATAAACTTTTAAAAATCATCCTATAAACTTGATAATAAAAAATATAACTTAGTGTTCATATTGAAATAGCCACACCTAATATTAAATTAAAATAAAAAAGCTAAAAACAAAAGAAAAGAACAAAACCAATAACCACGCTTAATGTTAAATTAAAAATAGAAAACCACAAAAAAAAAAAAAAAATTAAAAATTAAAAATAGAAAACCAATAGCCACGCCTAATATTAAATTAAAAATAGAAAAGAAAAAACAAAACCAAAAATATCTCCTACTAAGAAACTTATACATAATCTGTATCAAAATCTTCGTCCCATCTTTGGATTATGAAGCAACGTAATCGTCAAGCTGTGGAGAGTGTTAACCTTTGGCTAACCTTTGCTTCCGGCCTCCTTTAAAAGGTAACGGAAAGCCTCCAACTGGTTGGGACAAACACAACATATTGCAGATAGTTCGTATCTTCGCTTGTTCAACTGGGGCATAGGCATGGCCCGTTCACTTGGTTCCCATCATGCAGCTGCGCCTAGTCATCTCCCGCCCTCGCCCTCGACCCTGCCCCTGCCCCTGTTAATAATCTTTTTTGTCTTCGTTCTCATCTGTTTCGTACTTATTTTAATATCTCGCATTATGGATTGTCGCCGTCGCTTAAGAATTATAGAGATATCAGCAAGGCGCCAAACTGCAACTGGGTTGGATAGAAAAACCATGGATGCTCTGCCAGTATTTGAATACAAGTCGAAGAGTTTCAAGGAGAGGCTGGAATGTCCAGTATGTCTATCTGAATTTGAAGAGAATGTGAAAGGCAGGTTGCTGCCCAAATGCAATCACAGCTTTCATAAAGAGTGTATCGATATGTGGTTCTATTCACACTCTACATGTCCTCTTTGTAGAGCAAATTTGCAACCTAATCCGTTCACTAAAGAATACAGTTCATTGGATGTTGAAGGAATTGAATGAAAGATTACTTCATGGACATCTTGGCTTGTAAGGGGCCAGAGAGGTGTGGTCCTCTGACATTGCCATTCAAGTAAGGCCTTGTTAAGGTAAAAGTAAAAGTTTTTTCAAATGAGCTATTCTTGATGGCAGAGCTCGTCCCGTTGAAAGGGACGACTCATGATATTAAATACATCCTTTTCAGGATATATGTAACTTTGGAATAGCAGTTCTTTGCACTTTCAATAAGATCAATAGATTATGATTTTTTTTGGTCCGTTTCTCCTTTAATTGAAAATAATACAAATTTTGTTATTATTATTTTTATGGAAAAGTATAATAAGTATGTTACTCTAAAGAATAGAGTATGCTAATTTAAAAACAATTGGTTGTATAAAAATTATATTTCAAAGTTGAAATTTATTAAATTAGAATTATCAAATAAAATTAGATATAGTAGATCAACCACAAGTTATTTATGTAGTAAGATGTATGGAACCAAAAAGAAGTGGTGGATCATAGTTTAAGGGGTCTCTTCATCCAAAAGGTTGATCTTGATTGTATAAGGTTAAGATGGAAAAACTTGTCATTATTGTGCCATCTTGTTCATCTACACATAGAATTGTAAAAGCACATTGGAACAAATTTTATCATTAGCATCCTTTGACATATGGGTATCAATATATGTTTTGGAAAAAATAGCTACATTTTGGTCTTTCTAAACATCAAATAAATCTTCACTCTGAATGTATGCCATAGTTGGATGTATTTGGATGGCATGTTAGGCCAGTTACCTAGAAGAATTATATGCCAAGAGAAAGAGTTAGGTCTAAGAGGCCCAAAGAAATTGAGAATCCATGTCCATGCAATTTGAGATTTGGGACAAAATCAATAGAGATGTTTGATGATTTTATGTTATCCATAGAATGGTCATCATGAGTTGGTGTAAAGTCCTAGGCTTCAACAACACTAGCCTTCAAACTTGGGCAGTTCACACTCAAATAAGGGTTCTTAGTCTGAACCTTGTTGTTTGTTCAAGTTTTCTTGTGGAAATTTTGGGTTCACTAAGAGTATTTTATGAATTCACTCTAAATTCTATGTTTGTTTTGTTCAATTAGCATACGCCTTAGGTTCGATATTGATAACTATTGTAGACACCAAAACAGCACCAATCCGATTATGTGACCGCAAACACTAATCGCTTTGACAAACACAGCCCCCCGGGCAACCCTCGAAGGTCAAACAAGTGGTCCTAACCACTTTCATAGCAATTTTGTAAGGTCAGGAAGCAATTTGGCACATTTAGACACTTTGCTCAGTATTCGTCTCACCCAGGGACGAATACTAACTAGAATTCGTCTCACCCAGGGACGAATTCTGAAATCGTTTCACCCAAGGACGAATTCCAAGTTTAACGGGCAAAAAGAAGAATGGTGCCAAGTGGCAGCCCGAGACAGTCAGTTGATGACTCCTGCCTCGCACACGTGTGTGGGTGGATAGATAGGCTGTTAGAGGACTCGTCACAAGGGCGCTTATGAGAGCCCAAGTCAATGGAGGACTCCCCTCCCTCATGGGAAGACATGATCGCCACATGGCACCTATGACCAACACATGGCATTTGTGCTTCCCTCTCAAAAGAGACCCCATGGGTCTATAAAATGTGGGACTTTTCTCACCCAAAAAAATAGATTGAAGGATATTTCAAGCAACGAAGTGCTGTCGAGTTGAACACCCACTTGCATCCCCTTTGATTCACCTTCTCACATCCACCAATCTCTTTTGCAAGGGAGGTTGTTGGGTGGCTTTTGGAAGCTTGAATCTGACCCAAATCCAACATATGGACACCTGAATGAACCAATTTGCAGACATCCCAATCCTAAGAGGTTTTGGGCCCATCCCTAGTGGATTGGCACCAAGATCAAGTGCCACCGGTGGGAGGCCCACTTGGGCACCCCCGCACTTTCCAAGTTTTGTTTCAAAAGCATTCTAGATTATTTTTTCAGGGTGCATATCATGTTATTCTGTTTGGTTAACTCATAGCTTCAATTTCATAACATTCTGATAAGATTTCATCATGCTTTGTGTCGCTTTGTTGTTTCACTAACTTGCAGGTGGCGATATCGAATTCCCGAGGATAAAGGCCAAATTGGGAGAATCCGACCATCTGGGTCGTCCCAAAATGGCCCCAATTACATAACCCCCCTGTTTGTAGGTGTTTTGCAGGTCCCAGGATTCAAAATTGGAGCAGTACCAGGTCGGCTTTTCCAACACAACAGAATTCGTCCCACCCAGGGACGAATAGCAGTCAGAATTTGTCCCACCCAGGGACGAATTGCAGTCAGAATTCATCCTGCCCAGGGATGAATTCCAGTTGAAGGCAGATTGGCCGACTGTCTCAGTGGCAAGTGGCCTTCTCGGTGATGTTTTCTATCCTCTCGTCGAGTTTTCGGGTCATTTAAAGTCATTTTACTCACTGCTTTGGACAAATGTTTGCATGCATATTTTGGCAATTTTAGAGAACAAACACTTCTTATGTGCAGCAAGTGCTACCGACATCTTCGTTGTTTCTTTGTTCGCAGGAGGAGTAGCAGAGGTCAAATACTCATCGACATCAGCGGCGGAATCATCTTGGCCCGTCCATTTCAAGTGTGGGCACGCGGAAAGAGGAACCTTAAGTCTCGATTGTAGTCAAATTCTTTTAATGCTCCTAGCCCCTGAAAAGGGAGGAGGCGTATTTGTAACAGAGATCAAGAAAGTTTAATGAAAGGGCCGTGTTTTCTCCATTTGCTTGTGTCTCTTCCAATGCGTTTCTTTCATTTCATGCAATTTACATTTCTAGGACTTAAGCGTATTTGATTTTGAATGCATCGCAATTAGTTTTTCCTTCGCCCGAATCTCGTGCTTTCAACTATGATGCAGAAGGATGATTGTGCAATGCTTACAAAAATAAATATGCATGAAAATAAGATTCCTAACCTATATGCATATTTTAATTCCTTGCAAGAACTACAAGACTAAAACAAGAATTACAAAATAAATATGAAATATTTTTCTTCTTCTTTTAAGCAAAGGCGTAAGATAGGAATGCATAAGCAAAATTCTAGCCTAAGTGTACAAGTATGCAATTTTGACTTTGAATGCTGAGTAAATACAAAAAGTATGTTTCCTTAACATGCAAATGAGTAAAATGTTTTGTATTCTTTGATTTCCATGTTTATTGAATTACTTAACTAAAGAGAAAACAACACTACTACATCAACACTAAAAACAAAAAATAAAATAAAAATGCTTGAAAGCTTTGTTGAAGATGTAATCATAGCCTAGGCTCTAGTTTATTGCTTGTAATAAGTTCAACATCTTCTAACCTATGAATTTGCAAATAAAATATTATTCTAGATCAAAGATAGAGGAGAGATGAAAAACTTATGCATAGGGTCATAAACATTGTGCAAGGTCAAAAATATCATATAGGGTCAAAAATACTACATAGGATCAAAAACACTATGCATGCTCAAAAGCAACATAACCTATAAAATAGAGAAAACTTATGACAAAGATAACCTCCAATAGAGATAACCTTCAAAATAAGGAAATCTTGTAATAAAGAAAACCTACAATTGCAAGCAATACTTTTCTTAATCAGCATGTTTGGGCTTGTTTCTTTGGTTTGGAATATCAAAAAATATTGAAGCAAGGATCAATCCCCAAGATTTACCATCTATGGTTTAAAAATATAAAGTTTTTCGTATGTCAAATCATAAAAACAATATAAATAAAAAGAGAAATAAATGGACAAATCCTTCTCAAACACATGTCTACAAATAGAAATTGTAGTGTTGTGGGATAATTTCCGTGGCATCTCTTTGGTCCTTGAAAAATGCTTTTTGAAAGAAAAGAATTCCCACCTTTTTTTTTTTTTTTAATTTGTGGAAAACATCCCAAAAGGGATGCCACTTTCGGGTAAGACCCAAGGAGGCAGGGGTATCCATTCTGCCAAAAATGCCCATGACTCGGACCTGGCCTACCACCTTTGACATACTCAAGGAGCAAACAAACACACAAAACCAAATTAAAAAAAGTAAATAACAACAAAAATAATAAAATAAAATAAAAAACATGCTCCTTGAGTGTGTCAAAACCAAAAGCACAACCAAACACGCACAATAAGATAAAAGAAACCACAACACAAACCACATAGAAAAACACAAGAACCACATAACAAAACACAAACAAGACAAAAACAACAGCACACTACAAAGACATAACCCAAAAAAACATGAAAAATAAACACAACCAAAACCTAAAAAATAAAATAAAAATAAAAACAACCAACAACAGACAATAAACAAAAAAAAAAAAAAAATAGAAAACACTCACACATAAAAAAAAATGAAATAACACAAACAAATAGAAACCCAAGAACAAGAATGAAAAAAACACAAGAACAATAACAAAAAACATAAAAAATAAATAAAACAACAGAAACACAAGAACAACAAAAAACAATACAAAGAACACAAAAACAAAACAAAACAAAAGAACCCACCCACCTTAAAAAACTAAACAAAGAAGACAAAAAAGAAAAAAGAAAATGAACAAAACAATGACCTATCTAGACCAGAAGACTATTAATGCAAGAATCAACAGAGAAAACAAAATAAAGAATAGAATGAGCTAGGGAACTAAAAAAACTGAATGAACCAAAGAGAAACAAAAAATAAAACAAGAAGAAACTAGGTACCTTCAGAACTGGAGCCATCCAAAGAAATGATAGAAAGAAGAGCTTCCCTAATTTGAGAAGCCCACCATATAGGAGGGTGGCCATAACAAGTAAGATCACATTTGTCCAAAGCCCAATTAGCTAAAGCATCAAGCACTCTTGTTTTGATCTCTCGACCACATGATTGTAATAAACTTTCAAAAATCCCATCCGGATTAACCGAATCTTCTCAATAATTCTTTTTATTCTCCAATCCACCTTATGATTCTTAGGAGTCTTCAAGAGATTAATCATAAGTTGAGAGTCAGACTCAACTAACACCTTTTCCCATCCAACCTTAGTAGCCTCCTGAAGGCCTCTAAGGATACCATACCCCTCAAGCAAGGTTATTGGAAAGAATACCCAAATTCTTAGCAAAAGTAAAAACCATGGAGCCATCCGAAAGTCTACCAATTCCTCCCACACCGGCTTTTCCGGGGTTCCCTCTAGAGGCTTCATTGGTATTGACTTTTCCAAAATACTTAGGAGGAGGTTGCCAATTTCTAGAATTTAGTTTCACTTGAATTATCCTTTAGAACAATTATGGACTTAGGAGATGTTTTAGTGACATCACTACTAAGATATATCATGACTTTGTACATTTTGGCTTCGTGCATTGGTTCCTTTTGCATAATACCAAACTTTGATTCGAATGTGTTGATGTCACCGCTAACAATATTTTGGCTTTCTGTATTTTTACCTTGGTTTTTTTGGCTTTGTACATTTTGACTTCATGCATTTTGGCCTTTGTCCTTTCAACTTTGTACATTTCAGCTTTGTGCACTAGTCCTTTTTACATGATATTGGACTTTGATTTGAATGTATTGACCTCACTGCTAACAATGTTTAGGCTTACCCACATGCAGCAGGTGAGTTGGAGAGGGTAGGGCAATCCTCCAAGGGAGGTCCTTGGTTCGAATATCCAACCTACCAAACACACATTGGGTACCCAAAATCTAGTTGATAATACTGATGCGGTCAGGCCCGGGAATGACTTTTGGGTGATTTTGATGGTGTAGAACCCCCTGGTCGTGGTTTCTCAAACCAAGGTGGCCCCGCAAGGGTTTTTTGCTAAATAAAAAGTAATTTTTTGGATTTGTGCATTGCATATTTTTGAACTTTTATGACGAGTTGATGTCACCACTAAAAAGCATTCGAATTTATGCATTATGACATTTTTCTTGTAGAAATCGGGACCTAAGATTTTTTAGACTTGACTTATCGAAGCTTCGGATTGTTCGGTGGCTCTAAACAGATTGTCTAGGATTTGGAGAAGCAAATCAGTGTGGGCAATATTTAGACCTACAATTATTGTATTTATTTAGATTAGTAAGAGTGTTTAATATTTGTGTCAATAGTAGGTGTTAAGTTATGAAGAGTGTTTATGTGTCATGTAATTAAGTGTAAGTTATAAGTGAATGGTGTCAAGTGTGCAAGTGAGACTTGTGAGTGAAAGGTGTCTTGTGTTCAAGTGAAAAGTCATGAGTAATAGGTGTCAAGTGTGTAAGTGAAGAGTCATGCGAGATGTGTCAATATTAGAAGTAGGAAGTTATGTAATCATGAGAGACTTTGTCATAATGTAAGGCATGTGAAAGGTTACATCTCTCGTGAGTTAGAGGGAAGCAAAAGTTAGGAGTATTGAAGAGTTTTTTTATGTAAGATTATATATTGGAGATAAATCTCCATGCTATGTAACAAGTTTGTATTAAGAGATTTTTTATTATAAATAAAGTTTATTTTGTGAAATATTGGTGTTGTCATTGTGTAATATTATTTGCAAGTGATTTTATGATCCTAGAAATAGGAACCTGTGATATATTTGGATCCATTTGCTAACAAACAATGATTATGGTGATAATGTAATAAGGCCCCAAGTGGGGGTATCCAAAGGGAGAATGAGACCAAAATACCAGTTAGTTTAAGCCAATAACAAGGAGCCCCTTCTGAGCAAGTCCAACATGAAATTATTTCAAATAAGCCTAAATTAGAGGAAAGGATAATGGACAAAGTCTCTGTGGTGGATGTTAATGTGTTTGGAAAAGCGGTGGTCCAAAATATGAATCCATATAGTGGCAAAAGTGTGGACCAGGTTCTCCTAGAAGACTTGGTGACAAAGACTTTAATCCCTTCAAAGTTCCTTCATAACTCCTATAAAAGCTTACTCTCCGAGGAGCTAGTCATAGAAGAAAATTTCTCCCCAAAGAAGCCTAGTGAGGTTCCTGGTCTGGAGTTGCCAATCCTACTCAAGTTAAAATGGTCACCATTTACAAGTGTGGGATCTTCAAGCACATCCAATTCCAGACCCAAAACCAAAAGTATCTGGAAAGGTCAAATGGATGTTGGAGGTAATCGTAAGGTAGGGAAGCCCTCTAACAAAGCGTTGAAGATCCATGAGGTAGAGTAAAAAACTGTTGATGAACGCCAATCCTAATTGAAGTTTGAGAAATAGAAGGATATAAAAGTTAAATAATTAAAACTTGACACATTTTTTAGATCCCCCAGTTCTCTTAGTGTGAATAATGGCTCAAAATATCGAAGATGAAGTTGTTATCGTGGAATATCAGAGGCCTAAATGGGCCCTCCAAGCAATAAATTTTGGCAACACTCATGCGAGAGGTAAGATCTGATTTTATATTTATTGAAGAAACTAAGATGGATATTTCTAATGTAGAGGTAATAAAATTATTAGTTTGGAAGGAGGCAGGTTTTGCAGCAAACTCTGCCAATGGACCTTCTAGGGGTCTTCTTTGTCTATGGTACCCTTAGAAACTAGATGGATCTATTCTATTTATTTTTGATAGAGTGATTAATATTCCATTTTGATATATGGACCCCTAATAGAAATATTAAATGGTAGTCTTTGAGCTCTATGAGAAAATTTTTCAAGGTGGAAGCTTGGATTCTCATTGGGGACTTCAATACCCCGTTATACCCTTTAGATAAAAATGGTGGTAGTGATTTTGGTTCTAAAAGTATGGAAGATTTTACTGCACTCATTAATAATCAAGATTTGATGGATGTGGATTTGAAGGGGTCTAAATACACTTGGAGTAACAGGCATCTAGGCCATCAGAATATTCAGATTAGGTTGGATAGAGTGTTAGTCTCCAAGGAAGGTCTTCCAGTGTTCGAAGATGCATCCCTTTGCTCTCTCCCCAAAGTGGGGTCCGATCATAATCCTTTGGTATTTGAAAAATTTCCAAACTCTATTTTTTAGACCCTTCAGGTTTGAGGCAATGTGGTTGCAACATCAGGGCTTAGAATCCAAAATTCTGGAATGGTGATCTCAAGGTTTTTTGGACCCTCTTATTTTGCAAGTGGCTTGATAGCTCAGATTTTTTAAAGCTAATATTAAGGTTTGGAACAAGTACATTTTTGGAAATGTGTTCCAAAGGAGAAAAGAGTTGGTTGAGCAGTTATAGGAAGTTGAATTAAATTTGGAGTCAGGAGAGGTGACTAAAGGAGATAAACATAGAAAAAAAAAATTGTTAGTAGATTTTCATAATGTGCTAGTAGATGAAGAAATTTTATGGCATCAAAAATCAAGATCCCTCTTGCTCCATGAAGGTGATAGGAACAAAAAATTCTTTCACACATCCACCTTAAGGCATAGGAACAATAATAGAGTTAGAGAAATTATGAAATTATATGGTGTTATCACAAAGGATATTATAGAAATTAGGGAAGAAGTGGTCAAGTTTTTCAAAACCCTCCTCTACTCTAGGGATGATAGGGACCTTTAAGCTGAAGAGAGGTTGTTGAACCACATCACCACCCTAGTTTTAGATGATATGAATGAAGACATCTATGCTCCCTTTCAGGATGAGGAAATTAGGGCTTTTGTCTTCTCTATGGGTGGTATAAAAGCTACGAGGCCAAAAACCTTTCCTCCTATTTTCTTTTAAAGGTTCTGGCACATTATAGGTGGTGGCATCTATTTAGCTATGAGGGAAATTTAGGAATCTAATTTAATTTGAGCTTATGTAAACTCAACATTTTAAGTTCTTATCCTGAAGTCAATGGGTGCTAAATATTTCTCTGATTTTAGGTCCATTAGCCTCTGTAATACACTTTTTAAAATTCTCACTAAAACTATGGTGAACAAGCTCAAAATATACCTTCCAATAATTATTTACCATTATCAAAGTGAATTTGTAGCAAGAAAACAAATTCTAGATGATGTTATTGCAGTGAATGAGTTGATTCATTCTGTAGATGAAAGTAGAAGACCAACAACTTTTCTAAAACTTGAAATGCATAAAGCATACGATCGGGTCTAATGAAGCTTTTTGCTTAGAGTTATGAAGAAATTTGATTTTAAGCCTTGCTGGATTAGATTGGTCAGAGCTTGTATATCATCAAAAAAATTCTCAATCTTATTTAATGGATCATCGACTGGTTACTTTAGCAGTTGTGGAGGTATTCGTCAAGGGGATCCTATGTCTTTGTATCTACTTATTTATTGGTTGTCTTTGGGAAGAGCTCTGAAGGTTACCATTAATCCCATCTCACACCACCAATTTGTTGATGATATGTTATATTCTTTTTAGCTTCAATCCCTTAGGCCAGAGCTATCAAAGATATCTTCCAGACCTATGAAAGAGTGGCTAGGTAGAAAGTGAGTTTGAAGAAAAGTAAGGTGTTTCCTCTCGAAAGGTAAAATAAAATTACTGAGATCTTGGGATGTGAGATTGACACCCTTACATTAGTTTATCTAGGACTACCAATGTTCAAAGGGGGATTAAGACTTCTCTTTGGGAACTAGTCATACAAAGAGTTCAAAGAAAATTGGTGGGATAGAAAGGGGTACTTTTGAGCCAAGAAGGTAAAATTATGCTAGTTAAGTCCACTCTACAGAGCATACTAGTGTACTTCCTTTCTCTCTTTTGGATTCTCAAAAAGATTCTTAGGAAAATAAAAAAAAATTAGCGATCCTTTATTTGGTATGATTCTGAGGAGAAGAAGAAGTTATTGCTTGTGGCATGGGATCATGTGTGCAGTAGGAAAGAGTTAGGAGGTCTGGGCTTAAGAAGAATAAAAATGTTAAACAAAGCACTAATAGCTAAAGAGGGCTAGAGATTGATTCAAAAAGATAATGTTAATTGGGTAGAAATATTGGTAGCCAAATATTTGGGTAACATTGGTAATTTTCTCATAGATCCAATTCCTGCCCTTGGCTCAGCATTCTAGTACAATATTGTTAATAACCGCTTTGATATTATAAAGGGTGGAATATGGGTGTTACGTAATGGGTAGAGCATTTATTTTTGGAAAGACACATGGGAAAATGATAGACCATTAGAATCATATCTTCGCCTGAGTCTTGTGGAACCAATCACAAGCTAATCTTTCAGGCCGAAGGTATGTGACTTCATTATCTCTGTTAATGATAGAAAATGCTGAAAATCGTTTGTTTTTTTGGGGATTTCATAGGAAGAAGAAATTGCATTAAAAGATCTGCTAGATAGCCAGATATATTGGTGTGGAAACATACTGCTATTTGGGAACCTCCTCTTGGTTTGTTGAAGGTAAATTTCGATGGAGCTTCTAAATGGAATCCAGTACCAATCGATGTGGGGGGATTGGTTAGAGACCCCGATGGAAGAATTTTGTTGACTTTCACTAAAATTTAGTTTGTTAGACCAACCATTTTGCGGAGGCACAAGCTCTCTTTCAAAGGTTTTATCAACTAGAAATTTTGAATGGTAGAAAGGTAATTATTGAAGGGGATTCCCTCAATATCATTAATATGCTCAAAGGTGTTCATGTCCCTTCTTGGATGATCACAAACGAACTTGCTGAAATCTAAATATAAATTTTAACCCTCGATTAAGCATGTTTATAGGGAGAGAAATAGATTGGTAGATTTTTTAGCAAACTTGGGACTTTCCTATGGAAGCTGCACAATTTAGTAGGAGGATTTCCTAGATGGATTAAATTAAATAGGTAATGAGGAGATAATTTATGTTTTTAAATGGCTCGATCTCGCGATAGTAGGGATCCCTTGGGAAAAATTGTTGTTTGTCCTACTCGACTATTATATAGCTTTGTTATTTTTCTGTTTTGTGGATCCTTCTTGGTTTGCTATGTTGATATCTTTATTCATTGTTTCTAGTTGGTTGGTTGATCCACTCTTGTAAAAGGTTTGAGGCACATTTCAAAACCTCTTCATCCATATTATCAAAAAATAAGGATGTGCTTATAGTTTTGAATAAGATATTTTAGTTAATTAAACTAATTTACAAACTCAATCATCTAGATGCTTGAATCACTTCTCTCAATACTAGTTTTAAGTTGATTCTTCTCTGAAAATAGGAATTAATGCATAGTATACTTAGAACTAGTATAAACCTTTATTAAAAGATAGAGATCAATGCTAAAATTTTATACTGACTAAGAGATTAAAATTTTATGGTAAAAACATTCAAAGTTTGAAGCCTCATTGCTTTAGTTTGAAATTTTAAAATAATTAGATTGGTGAAGTTTATTATCTATTGCTCAATTATTTGCATTAATTCAAAAATTTCTTGTAATAATGCATGAATAATTCTTAAAGCATGAAGACATTTATGTTTATTTAGAATAATAAAAAATTCAAAAGAATAATCAAAGTTAAACATACACGATTAGCTCATCAAGAATTAAAAAAAATATTAAAAATAAATATCACTTGTGCTTATTTGTTTTGCTTTATTTTTTTAAAATGAGAATCATACAATTTGAAAATAAAAATAAAATTGTACGAACTGACCCATGTTGTAGGTGAGTTGGAGAGGTTAGGGTAATCCTTCAAGGGAGGTCCATTGTTTGAATCTCCACCCTACCAAACGCACATCGAGTACCCAAAATCCAATTGATAATGCTAATGCGATCAATACCGAGCGAGACTTTCGAGTGATTTTGACGATGTAGAACATCCTGGTCGTGGTTTCTGAAACCAAGGTGGCCCCACAAGGGTTTTTCCCTAAATTCAAAAAAAATGTACAAACTTTTAACAATAAATACTTGTTTAAAAAATATATTTAAATAAATATTTTTTAATAAAACTAACAAATCAATTTTAAATTTGTTTACTTTAAATTACCTTGCATTTATATTAAATTAAATTACACCTAAAACATAAAATTATATCTACTACTAATATACAAATATTTTTATATTCTTATGCTATATAATAACACTATGTTAAGGTCCAGAGGTATATCAAGCTTTAAAAACACAAGGTATGTTAAAACATTGATTCTTGGCTTGAAAATTTAACCTTCAACCATTACTAACAAGGTGAAATGGTTTATTTTTTTAGTTTTATAAAATTTTATAGTATAATCAAACTTTTAAACTTGACCATAATACACCTAATCTAACTTCATTTCCAACTTAATTTGGAAATATATAAAACTTGATAATTTTAAATTGTTTCAAAAATTTATATTTATAACTTAAATTATTCATAAATTAATTTAAAATAATAATTTAATTATTTAAAACATATATTTCTATAATCTTAATAACCTTAAAGAAATTTAAAACCATAACAAATATTTTTCATTCACCATTTTACCAAAAATCCACCACTCCTTAGTATTGATAAATTGTTATTAAAAGCCACTAAAGACCCTAAAATCAATAAATGGGGTACACAAGTATTAATCTATGTTACTAAAAATATTAGTCTATATGTTATTAGTTTATTATAAATTAATAAACTACTAAAAAATATTAACCTATGTTACTAAAAATATCAACCTGTATATTAGTGATTTATTATAAATTAATAAATTATTAAAAATAATAATTTATTATAAAATATGCAACTAAAAATATCAGTCTATAGAAAGAAAAATATTATAATAAGCTTTTAGTAATTAAAATATGAGCTGTCCTATAAACTTGATAATAAAGAATATAACCTAGTGTTCATATTTGAATAGCCACTCCTAATATTAAATTAAATTATGTTATTAAAAATATATGTTATTAATTTATTATGAATTAATAAATTATTAAAAAATATTAACCTATGTTACTAAAAATATCGGTCTATATGTTATTATTTATTATAAAATATGTTACTAAAAATATCAGTCTATATTATAATAAACTTTTAAAAATCATCCTATAAACTTGATAATAAAAAATATAACTTAGTGTTCATATTGAAATAGCCACACCTAATATTAAATTAAAATAAAAAAGCTAAAAACAAAAGAAAAGAACAAAACCAATAACCACGCTTAATGTTAAATTAAAAATAGAAAACCACAAAAAAAAAAAAAAAATTAAAAATTAAAAATAGAAAACCAATAGCCACGCCTAATATTAAATTAAAAATAGAAAAGAAAAAACAAAACCAAAAATATCTCCTACTAAGAAACTTATACATAATCTGTATCAAAATCTTCGTCCCATCTTTGGATTATGAAGCAACGTAATCGTCAAGCTGTGGAGAGTGTTAACCTTTGGCTAACCTTTGCTTCCGGCCTCCTTTAAAAGGTAACGGAAAGCCTCCAACTGGTTGGGACAAACACAACATATTGCAGATAGTTCGTATCTTCGCTTGTTCAACTGGGGCATAGGCATGGCCCGTTCACTTGGTTCCCATCATGCAGCTGCGCCTAGTCATCTCCCGCCCTCGCCCTCGACCCTGCCCCTGCCCCTGCCCCTGTTAATAATCTTTTTTGTCTTCGTTCTCATCTGTTTCGTACTTATTTTAATATCTCGCATTATGGATTGTCGCCGTCGCTTAAGAATTATAGAGATATCAGCAAGGCGCCAAACTGCAACTGGGTTGGATAGAAAAACCATGGATGCTCTGCCAGTATTTGAATACAAGTCGAAGAGTTTCAAGGAGAGGCTGGAATGTCCAGTATGTCTATCTGAATTTGAAGAGAATGTGAAAGGCAGGTTGCTGCCCAAATGCAATCACAGCTTTCATAAAGAGTGTATCGATATGTGGTTCTATTCACACTCTACATGTCCTCTTTGTAGAGCAAATTTGCAACCTAATCCGTTCACTAAAGAATACAGTTCATTGGATGTTGAAGGAATTGAATGAAAGATTACTTCATGGACATCTTGGCTTGTAAGGGGCCAGAGAGGTGTGGTCCTCTGACATTGCCATTCAAGTAAGGCCTTGTTAAGGTAAAAGTAAAAGTTTTTTCAAATGAGCTATTCTTGATGGCAGAGCTCGTCCCGTTGAAAGGGACGACTCATGATATTAAATACATCCTTTTCAGGATATATGTAACTTTGGAATAGCAGTTCTTTGCACTTTCAATAAGATCAATAGATTATGATTTTTTTTGGTCCGTTTCTCCTTTAATTGAAAATAATACAAATTTTGTTATTATTATTTTTATGGAAAAGTATAATAAGTATGTTACTCTAAAGAATAGAGTATGCTAATTTAAAAACAATTGGTTGTATAAAAATTATATTTCAAAGTTGAAATTTATTAAATTAGAATTATCAAATAAAATTAGATATAGTAGATCAACCACAAGTTATTTATGTAGTAAGATGTATGGAACCAAAAAGAAGTGGTGGATCATAGTTTAAGGGGTCTCTTCATCCAAAAGGTTGATCTTGATTGTATAAGGTTAAGATGGAAAAACTTGTCATTATTGTGCCATCTTGTTCATCTACACATAGAATTGTAAAAGCACATTGGAACAAATTTTATCATTAGCATCCTTTGACATATGGGTATCAATATATGTTTTGGAAAAAATAGCTACATTTTGGTCTTTCTAAACATCAAATAAATCTTCACTCTGAATGTATGCCATAGTTGGATGTATTTGGATGGCATGTTAGGCCAGTTACCTAGAAGAATTATATGCCAAGAGAAAGAGTTAGGTCTAAGAGGCCCAAAGAAATTGAGAATCCATGTCCATGCAATTTGAGATTTGGGACAAAATCAATAGAGATGTTTGATGATTTTATGTTATCCATAGAATGGTCATCATGAGTTGGTGTAAAGTCCTAGGCTTCAACAACACTAGCCTTCAAACTTGGGCAGTTCACACTCAAATAAGGGTTCTTAGTCTGAACCTTGTTGTTTGTTCAAGTTTTCTTGTGGAAATTTTGGGTTCACTAAGAGTATTTTATGAATTCACTCTAAATTCTATGTTTGTTTTGTTCAATTAGCATACGCCTTAGGTTCGATATTGATAACTATTGTAGACACCAAAACAGCACCAATCCGATTATGTGACCGCAAACACTAATCGAGTTGACAAACACAGCTTCCCGGGGCAACCCTCGGAGGTCAAACAGATGGTCCTAACCACTTTCATAGCAATTTTGTAAGGTCAGGAAGCAATTTGGCACATTTAGACACTTTGCTCAGTATTCGTCTCACCCAGGGACGAATACTAACTAGAATTCGTCTCACCCAGGGACGAATTCTGAAATCGTTTCACCCAAGGACGAATTCCAAGTTTAACGGGCAAAAAGAAGAATGGTGCCAAGTGGCAGCCCAGATGACGCCGCTTGATGACTCTCGCCTCGCACACGTGTGTGGGTGGATAGATAGGTCGTTAGAGGACTCGTCACAAGGGCGCTTATGAGAGCCCAAGTCAATGGAGGACTCCCCTCCCTCATGGGAAGACATGATTGCCACATGGCACCTATGACCAACACATGGCATTTGTGCTTCCCTCTCAAAAGAGACCCCATGGGTCTATAAAATGTGGGACTTTTCTCACCCAAAAAAATAGATTGAAGGATATTTCAAGCAACGAAGTGCTGTCGAGTTGAACACCCACTTGCATCCCCTTTGATTCACCTTCTCACATCCACCAATCTCTTTTTCAAGGGAGGTTGTTGGGTGGCTTTTGGAAGCTTGAATCTGACCCAAATCCAACATATGGACACCCGAATCAACCAATTTGCAGACATCCCAATCCTAAGAGGTTTTGGGCCCATCCCTAGTGGATTGGCACCAAGATCAAGTGCCACCGGTGGGAGGCCCACTTGGGCACCCCCGCACTTTCCAAGTTTTGTTTCAAAAGCATTCTAGATTATTTTTTCAGGGTGCATATCATGTTATTCTGTTTGGTTAACTCATAGCTTCAATTTCATAACATTCTGATAAGATTTCATCATGCTTTGTGTCGCTTTGTTGTTTCACTAACTTGCAGGTGGCGATATCGAATTCCCGAGGATAAAGGCCAAATTGGGAGAATCCGACCATCTGGGTCGTCCCAAAATGGCCCCAATTACATAACCCCCCTGTTTGTAGGTGTTTTGCAGGTCCCAGGATTCAAAATTGGAGCAAGTACCAGGTCGGCTTTTCCAACACAACAGAATTCGTCCCACCCAGGGACGAATAGCAGTCAGAATTTGTCCCACCCAGGGACGAATTGCAGTCAGAATTCATCCTGCCCAGGGATGAATTCCAGTTGAAGGCAGATTGGCCGACTGTCTCAAGTGGCAAGTGGCCTTCTCGGTGATGTTTTCTATCCTCTCGTCAGTTTTCGTGTCATTTAAAGTCATTTTACTCACTGTTTCAGACAAATGTTTGCATGCATATTTTGGCAATTTTAGAGAACAAACACTTCTTATGTGCAGCAGGTGCTACTGACATCTTCGTTGTTTCTTTGTTCGCAGGAGGAGTAGCAGAGGTCAAATACTCATCGACATCAGCGGCGGAATCATCTTGGCCCGTCCATTTCAAGTGTGGGCACGCGGAAAGAGGAACCTTAAGTCTCGATTGTAGTCAAATTCTTTTAATGCTCCTAGCCCCTGAAAAGGGAGGAGGCGTATTTGTAACAGAGATCAAGAAAGTTTAATGAAAGGGCCGTGTTTTCTCCATTTGCTTGTGTCTCTTCCAATGCGTTTCTTTCATTTCATGCAATTTACATTTCTAGGACTTAAGCGTATTTGATTTTGAATGCATCGCAATTAGTTTTTCCTTCGCCCGAAATCTCGTGCTTTCAACTATGATGCAGAAGGATGATTGTGCAATGCTTACAAAAATAAATATGCATGAAAATAAGATTCCTAACCTATATGCATATTTTAATTCCTTGCAAGAACTACAAGACTAAAACAAGAATTACAAAATAAATATGAAATATTTTTCTTCTTCTTTTAAGCAAAGGCGTAAGATAGGAATGCATAAGCAAAATTCTAGCCTAAGTGTACAAGTATGCAATTTTGACTTTGAATGCTGAGTAAATACAAAAAGTATGTTTCCTTAACATGCAAATGAGTAAAATGTTTTGTATTCTTTGATTTCCATGTTTATTGAATTACTTAACTAAAGAGAAAACAACACTACTACATCAACACTAAAAACAAAAAATAAAATAAAAATGCTTGAAAGCTTTGTTGAAGATGTAATCATAGCCTAGGCTCTAGTTTATTGCTTGTAATAAGTTCAACATCTTCTAACCTATGAATTTGCAAATAAAATATTATTCTAGATCAAAGATAGAGGAGAGATGAAAAACTTATGCATAGGGTCATAAACATTGTGCAAGGTCAAAAATATCATATAGGGTCAAAAATACTACATAGGATCAAAAACACTATGCATGCTCAAAAGCAACATAACCTATAAAATAGAGAAAACTTATGACAAAGATAACCTCCAATAGAGATAACCTTCAAAATAAGGAAATCTTGTAATAAAGAAAACCTACAATTGCAAGCAATACTTTTCTTAATCAGCATGTTTGGGCTTGTTTCTTTGGTTTGGAATATCAAAAAATATTGAAGCAAGGATCAATCCCCAAGATTTACCATCTATGGTTTAAAAATATAAAGTTTTTCGTATGTCAAATCATAAAAACAATATAAATAAAAAGAGAAATAAATGGACAAATCCTTCTCAAACACATGTCTACAAATAGAAATTGTAGTGTTGTGGGATAATTTCCGTGGCATCTCTTTGGTCCTTGAAAAATGCTTTTTGAAAGAAAAGAATTCCCACCTTTTTTTTTTTTTTTTAATTTGTGGAAAACATCCCAAAAGGGATGCCACTTTCGGTAAGACCCAAGGAGGCAGGGGTATCCATTCTCGCCAAAAATGCCCATGACTCGGACCGGCCTACCACCTTTGACATACTCAAGGAGCAAACAAACACACAAAACCAAATTAAAAAAAGTAAATAACAACAAAAATAATAAAATAAAATAAAAAACATGCTCCTTGAGTGTGTCAAAACCAAAAGCACAACCAAACACGCACAATAAGATAAAAGAAACCACAACACAAACCACATAGAAAAACACAAGAACCACATAACAAAACACAAACAAGACAAAAACAACAAGACACTACAAAGACATAACCCAAAAAAACATGAAAAATAAACACAACCAAAACCTAAAAAATAAAATAAAAATAAAAACAACCAACAACAGACAATAAACAAAAAAAAAAAAAAAATAGAAAACACTCACACATAAAAAAAAAATGAAATAACACAAACAAATAGAAACCCAAGAACAAGAATGAAAAAAACACAAGAACAATAACAAAAAACATAAAAAATAAATAAAACAACAGAAACACAAGAACAACAAAAAACAATACAAAGAACACAAAAACAAAACAAAACAAAAGAACCCACCCACCTTAAAAAACTAAACAAAGAAGACAAAAAAGAAAAAGAAAATGAACAAAACAATGACCTATCTAGACCAGAAGACTATTAATGCAAGAATCAACAGAGAAAACAAAATAAAGAATAGAATGAGCTAGGGAACTAAAAAAACTGAATGAACCAAAGAGAAACAAAAAATAAAACAAGAAGAAACTAGGTACCTTCAGAACTGGAGCCATCCAAAGAAATGATAGAAAGAAGAGCTTCCCTAATTTGAGAAGCCCACCATATAGGAGGGTGGCCATAACAAGTAAGATCACATTTGTCCAAAGCCCAATTAGCTAAAGCATCAAGCACTCTTGTTTTGATCTCTCGACCACATGATTGTAATAAACTTTCAAAAATCCCATCCGGATTAACCGAATCTTCTCAATAATTCTTTTTATTCTCCAATCCACCTTATGATTCTTAGGAGTCTTCAAGAGATTAATCATAAGTTGAGAGTCGACTCAACTAACACCTTTTCCCATCCAACCTTAGTAGCCTCCTCGAAGGCCTCTAAGGATACCATACCCCTCAAGCAAGGTTATTGGAAAGAATACCCAAATTCTTAGCAAAAGTAAAAACCATGGAGCCATCTCGAAAGTCTACCAATTCCTCCCACACTGGCTTTTCCAGGGTTCCCTCTAGAGGCTCCATCAGTATTGACTTTTCCAAAATACTTAGGAGGAGGTTGCCAATTTCTAGAATTTAGTTTCACTTGAATTATCCTTTAGAACAATTATGGACTTAGGAGATGTTTTAGTGACATCACTACTAAGATATATCATGACTTTGTACATTTTGGCTTCGTGCATTGGTTCCTTTTGCATAATACCAAACTTTGATTCGAATGTGTTGATGTCACCGCTAACAATATTTTGGCTTTCTGTATTTTTACCTTGGTTTTTTTGGCTTTGTACATTTTGACTTCATGCATTTTGGCCTTTGTCCTTTCAACTTTGTACATTTCAGCTTTGTGCACTAGTCCTTTTTACATGATATTGGACTTTGATTTGAATGTATTGACCTCACTGCTAACAATGTTTAGGCTTACCCACATGCAGCAGGTGAGTTGGAGAGGGTAGGGCAATCCTCCAAGGGAGGTCCTTGGTTCGAAT
This sequence comes from Wollemia nobilis, assembly GCA_028583015.1. Taxonomy (NCBI): domain Eukaryota; kingdom Viridiplantae; phylum Streptophyta; class Pinopsida; order Araucariales; family Araucariaceae; genus Wollemia; species Wollemia nobilis. The sequence continues at coordinate 262,578 of JAQPPZ010001958.1, forward strand.
ATCCAACCTACCAAACACACATTGGGTACCCAAAATCTAGTTGATAATACTGATGCGGTCAGGCCCGGGAATGACTTTTGGGTGATTTTGATGGTGTAGAACCCCCTGGTCGTGGTTTCTCAAACCAAGGTGGCCCCGCAAGGGTTTTTTGCTAAATAAAAAGTAATTTTTTGGATTTGTGCATTGCATATTTTTGAACTTTTATGACGAGTTGATGTCACCACTAAAAAGCATTCGAATTTATGCATTATGACATTTTTCTTGTAGAAATCGGGACCTAAGATTTTTTAGACTTGACTTATCGAAGCTTCGGATTGTTCGGTGGCTCTAAACAGATTGTCTAGGATTTGGAGAAGCAAATCAGTGTGGGCAATATTTAGACCTACAATTATTGTATTTATTTAGATTAGTAAGAGTGTTTAATATTTGTGTCAATAGTAGGTGTTAAGTTATGAAGAGTGTTTATGTGTCATGTAATTAAGTGTAAGTTATAAGTGAATGGTGTCAAGTGTGCAAGTGAGACTTGTGAGTGAAAGGTGTCTTGTGTTCAAGTGAAAAGTCATGAGTAATAGGTGTCAAGTGTGTAAGTGAAGAGTCATGCGAGATGTGTCAATATTAGAAGTAGGAAGTTATGTAATCATGAGAGACTTTGTCATAATGTAAGGCATGTGAAAGGTTACATCTCTCGTGAGTTAGAGGGAAGCAAAAGTTAGGAGTATTGAAGAGTTTTTTTATGTAAGATTATATATTGGAGATAAATCTCCATGCTATGTAACAAGTTTGTATTAAGAGATTTTTTATTATAAATAAAGTTTATTTTGTGAAATATTGGTGTTGTCATTGTGTAATATTATTTGCAAGTGATTTTATGATCCTAGAAATAGGAACCTGTGATATATTTGGATCCATTTGCTAACAAACAATGATTATGGTGATAATGTAATAAGGCCCCAAGTGGGGGTATCCAAAGGGAGAATGAGACCAAAATACCAGTTAGTTTAAGCCAATAACAAGGAGCCCCTTCTGAGCAAGTCCAACATGAAATTATTTCAAATAAGCCTAAATTAGAGGAAAGGATAATGGACAAAGTCTCTGTGGTGGATGTTAATGTGTTTGGAAAAGCGGTGGTCCAAAATATGAATCCATATAGTGGCAAAAGTGTGGACCAGGTTCTCCTAGAAGACTTGGTGACAAAGACTTTAATCCCTTCAAAGTTCCTTCATAACTCCTATAAAAGCTTACTCTCCGAGGAGCTAGTCATAGAAGAAAATTTCTCCCCAAAGAAGCCTAGTGAGGTTCCTGGTCTGGAGTTGCCAATCCTACTCAAGTTAAAATGGTCACCATTTACAAGTGTGGGATCTTCAAGCACATCCAATTCCAGCACCCAAAACCAAAAGTATCCGGAAAGGTCAAATGGATGTTGGAGGTAATCGTAAGGTAGGTAAGCCCTCTAACAAAGCGTTGAAGATCCATGAGGTAGAGTAAAAACTCGTTGATGAACGCCAATCCTAATTGAAGTTTGAGAAATAGAAGGATATAAAAGTTAAATAATTAAAACTTGACACATTTTTTAGATCCCCCAGTTCTCTTAGTGTGAATAATGGCTCAAAATATCGAAGATGAAGTTGTTATCGTGGAATATCAGAGGCCTAAATGGGCCCTCCAAGCAATAAATTTTGGCAACACTCATGCGAGAGGTAAGATCTGATTTTATATTTATTGAAGAAACTAAGATGGATATTTCTAATGTAGAGGTAATAAAATTATTAGTTTGGAAGGAGGCAGGTTTTGCAACAAACTCTGCCAATGGACCTTCTAGGGGTCTTCTTTGTCTATGGTACCCTTAGAAACTAGATGGATCTATTCTATTTATTTTTGATAGAGTGATTAATATTCCATTTTGATATATGGACCCCTAATAGAAATATTAAATGGTAGTCTTTGAGCTCTATGAGAAAATTTTTCAAGGTGGAAGCTTGGATTCTCATTGGGGACTTCAATACCCCGTTATACCCTTTAGATAAAAATGGTGGTAGTGATTTTGGTTCTAAAAGTATGGAAGATTTTACTGCACTCATTAATAATCAAGATTTGATGGATGTGGATTTGAAGGGGTCTAAATACACTTGGAGTAACAGGCATCTAGGCCATCAGAATATTCAGATTAGGTTGGATAGAGTGTTAGTCTCCAAGGAAGGTCTTCCAGTGTTCGAAGATGCATCCCTTTGCTCTCTCCCCAAAGTGGGGTCCGATCATAATCCTTTGGTATTTGAAAAATTTCCAAACTCTATTTTTTCTCTTAGACCCTTCAGTGTTTGAGGCAATGTGGCTGCAACATCATGGCTTAGAATCCAAAATTCTAGAATGGTGGTATCAAGGTTTTTGGACCCTCTTATTTTGCAAGTGGCTTGATAGCTCAGATTTTTTAAAGCTAATATTAAGGTTTGGAACAAGTACATTTTTGGAAATGTGTTCCAAAGGAGAAAAGAGTTGGTTGAGCAGTTATAGGAAGTTGAATTAAATTTGGAGTCAGGAGATGTGACTAAAGGAGATAAACATAGAAAAAAAAAATTGTTAGTAGATTTTCATAATGTGCTAGTAGATGAAGAAATTTTATGGCATCAAAAATCAAGATCCCTCTTGCTCCATGAAGGTGATAGGAACAAAAAATTCTTTCACACATCCACCTTAAGGCATAGGAACAATAATAGAGTTAGAGAAATTATGAAATTATATGGTGTTATCACAAAGGATATTATAGAAATTAGGGAAGAAGTGGTCAAGTTTTTCAAAACCCTCCTCTACTCTAGGGATGATAGGGACCTTTAAGCTGAAGAGAGGTTGTTGAACCACATCACCACCCTAGTTTTAGATGATATGAATGAAGACATCTATGCTCCCTTTCAGGATGAGGAAATTAGGGCTTTTGTCTTCTCTATGGGTGGTATAAAAGCTACGAGGCCAAAAACCTTTCCTCCTATTTTCTTTTAAAGGTTCTGGCACATTATAGGTGGTGGCATCTATTTAGCTATGAGGGAAATTTAGGAATCTAATTTAATTTGAGCTTATGTAAACTCAACATTTTAAGTTCTTATCCTGAAGTCAATGGGTGCTAAATATTTCTCTGATTTTAGGTCCATTAGCCTCTGTAATACACTTTTTAAAATTCTCACTAAAACTATGGTGAACAAGCTCAAAATATACCTTCCAATAATTATTTACCATTATCAAAGTGAATTTGTAGCAAGAAAACAAATTCTAGATGATGTTATTGCAGTGAATGAGTTGATTCATTCTGTAGATGAAAGTAGAAGACCAACAACTTTTCTCAAACTTGAAATGCATAAAGCATACGATCGGGTCTAATGAAGCTTTTTGCTTAGAGTTATGAAGAAATTTGATTTTAAGCCTTGCTGGATTAGATTGGTCAGAGCTTGTATATCATCAAAAAAATTCTCAATCTTATTTAATGGATCATCGACTGGTTACTTTAGCAGTTGTGGAGGTATTCGTCAAGGGGATCCTATGTCTTTGTATCTACTTATTTATTGGTTGTCTTTGGGAAGAGCTCTGAAGGTTACCATTAATCCCATCTCACACCACCAATTTGTTGATGATATGTTATATTCTTTTTAGCTTCAATCCCTTAGGCCAGAGCTATCAAAGATATCTTCCAGACCTATGAAAGAGTGGCTAGGTAGAAAGTGAGTTTGAAGAAAAGTAAGGTGTTTCCTCTCGAAAGGTAAAATAAAATTACTGAGATCTTGGGATGTGAGATTGACACCCTTACATTAGTTTATCTAGGACTACCAATGTTCAAAGGGGGATTAAGACTTCTCTTTGGGAACTAGTCATACAAAGAGTTCAAAGAAAATTGGTGGGATAGAAAGGGGTACTTTTGAGCCAAGAAGGTAAAATTATGCTAGTTAAGTCCACTCTACAGAGCATACTAGTGTACTTCCTTTCTCTCTTTTGGATTCTCAAAAAGATTCTTAGGAAAATAAAAAAAAATTAGCGATCCTTTATTTGGTATGATTCTGAGGAGAAGAAGAAGTTATTGCTTGTGGCATGGGATCATGTGTGCAGTAGGAAAGAGTTAGGAGGTCTGGGCTTAAGAAGAATAAAAATGTTAAACAAAGCACTAATAGCTAAAGAGGGCTAGAGATTGATTCAAAAAGATAATGTTAATTGGGTAGAAATATTGGTAGCCAAATATTTGGGTAACATTGGTAATTTTCTCATAGATCCAATTCCTGCCCTTGGCTCAGCATTCTAGTACAATATTGTTAATAACCGCTTTGATATTATAAAGGGTGGAATATGGGTGTTACGTAATGGGTAGAGCATTTATTTTTGGAAAGACACATGGGAAAATGATAGACCATTAGAATCATATCTTCGCCTGAGTCTTGTGGAACCAATCACAAGCTAATCTTTCAGGCCGAAGGTATGTGACTTCATTATCTCTGTTAATGATAGAAAATGCTGAAAATCGTTTGTTTTTTTGGGGATTTCATAGGAAGAAGAAATTACATTAAAAGATTTGCTAGATAGCCAGATATATTGGTGTGGAAACATACTGCTATTTGGGAACCTCCTCTTGGTTTGTTGAAGTTAAATTTCGATGGAGCTTCTAAAGGGAATCTAGTACCAGCCGATGCGAGGGGATTGGTTAGAGACCCTGATGGAAGAATTTTGTTGACTTTCACTAAAATTTAGATTGATAGACCAATCACTTTACAGAGGCACATGCTCTCTTTCAAAGGTTTTATCAACTAGAAATT